>CAUYQG010058804.1:0-10068 GCA_963574415.1 Tarsius wallacei | reverse complement strand
GAGCCCAGCTGATACATCATTTTTTACTCCAAGAAGTAGGTAATCCATTTGCTCTATCTAGGAAGAGTGGAAAGACTCAAAAATGAAAAGAAGTTACTACCTCTTAGCAGAGCCATATAAGAGATTTTAAAAATTATTTTGACTGTCTTGGCAACATAAACTGGAGCCAGGGCTTCCCCATCTCTAGGCAAAGATTCTTCTCCCATGTTTAATAGATCATGACAATATAGTATGGATTTAGCTCTCTTTTCTTTTAAAACTGCTTTTTTTTTTTTTGAGTTTGAGTCTCATTCTGTCACCCAGGCTGGATGGAGTGCAGTGGCACGTTCACAGCCACCGCAGCCTTGACCTGCTGGGCTCAGGTGATCCTTCCGCCTCAGCCTTCTAAGTAGCTGGAACTACAGGTACAACACCACCACGCCGAGCTAATTTTTTTATTTATTGTAGAGACGAGGTCTCACCAAGTTGTCCGGGCTGGTCTCGGACCCCTGGGCTCAGGTAGTCCTCTCGCCTTGGCCTCCCAGAGTGCTGGGATCATAGGCTTGAGCCACCGCATCTGGCCTGTTTTATATATATTTATTCAGTTAAGACTTAAAATATTCTTGCCATGTACTGGAGACTATGCTATATACTGCAGGAAAGAGATAAAAAGCCACATCCTATCGTAAATTAGCTCCTAGTCTAGTTGGAAGGAAGACAATCCATCACACTTCAGTGTGGTTTGTGGCATGATAAACGTTATGCTCTGAGAGATTAGTAGATCAGGCGGTTCAGACTACAGGGGTTTTCTGGTGAAGGTAACAGTTATAAATTAGTCGTGAAGAACAAGAAAGAGTGACACACATAAGAGAATATGTACCTGTCCCGAGAAGTGGCATTTAAGCCTGAGTTTTCTGCCTAAATGAAAAATCTTATCTACTATGCTATTGCAGGACAGGTACCCGAGAAAGCACTCTGAGGGCTTTATTGGGGGAATGCATGTGTCAATCACTGTGGCAAAGAGAATTTGAGCAGAGGGAGCAGTTGAGTTGTAGTGGCCTTAGCTGATCCCAGAAGGAGCTCTGAAGCTGGGATGAGCCTTTATGACTCTTTAGAGGTGGAATGAAGGGGTCAGGCCTTTATAACTCCACATTAATCAGTAATTAGATGAGGGCTCCCTTCAGGAAGAGTGATAACTGGGCTAAATGACTTCAGCCAATGGCAATTTCTACAGAAGGCATACACATGAGGGCTGCCAGCCAATAGCATTAACATTAGCTATGGAGAGCAGGTTCTCAGATCTTGAGGGGAGATTTGAATGGTGCATCCAAGTGCCTATTACAAATGCTAACTTGTTGGATTTTTTTCTTAGGATTGTAGGAGACAACTGAATAATGGAAATAATGTGACTAGATTTGTGTGATAAATATTTTTGGCTCTTTTCTTGGCTCAGGTGTTGCCTTGAAGAATAAGGTAGAGCCTGTAAGTTTCTTTAAGAAGGATTCCTCAGAGTTGGACAGGATGGTGCTGCCAAACACTTTGTAGTATTTCTCTTTAGATATCGTTCTACCTCCATATTTCTAAGTCATCTGTAAAAATAACACTATCTTTCTTAGTCTTATAAGAGATCTCAGATCCCTTTAGGTCCCTTTAGGAAAATTGGGAAGATCTTCAAGAAATAGGACTGTTAAACATAGCCAACTACGAAGCTAAATAAACACGGAAAGGAATGCAAAGAGCAGGAAAGGAAGAATATCTAATGATTGCCTCATTACTATTTGCAGAAATCAGTTTTGCAGTCTCTATAAGGTGTTTGTCTTTTTTCTTGGATTGTACAAAAATAAATTATCTTTTAACTTTATTATTTCATTTTTTAAAATAAGGCTTTTTTTTCTATATTTACTTTTGTATATGGGTTTAGTCATACTGAATTTTCAACTTGGTTCCTAAGTTGCAAAGACAACATAACAGGAATATGATGGAAAAAGTACACTCTGAGAACAATGGCTCTATGATGTTTATTGGAAATATTTATTTATTTATTGGATGTGATATTTGTTGTCTCAAATTGAGCTCATTTCAGTTGTAGAAGGGATTGTGCATCTTTGAAATAGTGTGAATGGGAAGAAAAATGTAGATACTGGGAAGTGAAGGGATGGAATGTCATGGGCCGTATTGTTTTCACATCTCTTCTATAAGAGGACCTGGGACCTGGAAACCATATTGCTACTGCCTTTGGCTTGTAAAACTAGCATGAGCCAATCAGAAAGCTTTTCTGAAGACTTTGACTCTGGAAGCCAGAACCACTGAGTTAGTCACTAGGTGATATTAATGAGAATATTCTGAGGTTTATGTAGCTCTTACATCTTCTCGGGCTTGATTGCTTACCCTTTATTTGGATACCCTATCACAACATTCTTGTAATAATTACCTTGCACTACATCTTAATGCAGATTGTCATATCTTCCTAAGAAGTGTGTATGTATATGTAGTGTGTGTGTGTGTGTGTGTGTGTAGTGAGAAGGGGAGTCAGGAGAGTGGGAATTAATTCTACATGCTCGTGTCTATAGAAGGCCCCTGATTTCTCATGATTACAGAGTTACAATTGTAATGATTTGGATCCCACTCTTCTACAAGCAACATTATAATTTGGACATGGTGATGAGTCCAGATAAAAACGATGTTTCCTGAAATTTTAAAATCCAATACATTTCTCAAAAGAGGTTTGCATCAGAGTATCAAGTTTTCTTTATATTTTTCTCAAAACCTACAAAAAGTATATGTTCTCAAAAGTTTTCCCTTTGGTAGGCCCATAATTGAGGTCCCAATAAATCACAGACAAAAAATTATTAAGTGAATATTAAGTACTAGACTTGCACTGAGTGAAAGTGTTGTCCTCTTCTCCTTTAACCTGCTAGTGTCACAGCCAACTCCGCATCGTGCCTCTACATTTATAGAACTCCTCTGGACCGCAGAACTTCCGCAACTGGGAAGTATAGCAGATTCCATGAACAACTAGAGCATTAACTAAGTATGGTTTATTATGAATTGTAGCTAGAATGACCCACAAATCTATTTACTAGGCATTTATACTACCCTCAAAGAATGTCACTGGGTCATTTTGCCCCCATTTGGTTCAGAATCCACTGTCTTTCAGAGTCTTCATTTCTTTGTATACATGGTATTCTTTTCCCTCATCAGCGGTTGTTATAGCAGCTTTTTTTTTTCCCCATTCACCCACATGACATGAGCACTGGAAGCACTTACAGCAAAAAAAAAAAAATGGTTTAGGTCATTTTCCTTAAAAGGCAATTATTGCCATGGAGGGTGGGCACATGGGGTTAAGCGTCTCTAGTCTCTATACACAGCTTCTTTAATAAGAAACATGACCTCTTAATCTGTGCTAATGTGAAAAGACAGAAAGGAAAAATAAAACTATCTTTACCATCTCTCTCCCATCTAGGATGCTCAGTTCTTTCTGTTATCAGAGGATCATATGAGCTTAGTTACCTCAAGGAGACTGTACCTTCATTTGTAAACTCCAGGTAGGTGAGTAGATTACAAAGGGTAGTCAGGAACCCAGCAGCACTAGCATTGCCTAGAAACTTATTATTAATGCTGATTCTCAGGACCCTCTCCAGACTTACTGGATTAGAAAAATTGTGGTTGGGCCACATAACCTGTGTTTTAACAAGTTCTGGAATTTATTGTGGCGCATGGTTAAGATTGAGATGCACTGCAGGAGTGTTCAGATGGGGAACTAGGGACTTTATTTATAGCAAGTAATGCGCATGCTAAGGCACAAAATGTCCCCAGTGAGCTCTATTTTTTTAGATTTTACAATAATTTTCAAAATGTGTACTAATGCTGGTTTTAGAGAGGGAAAAAAACACATTTCCTGTTTGCACATATTTTATCCAAAGGATAGCTGATCCAATATCTAAATTCAAAAATTAATCCCATGGAAGTAAACTAAAGCATTTTCACTCAGTCTTATCACTGAAATATTAATGTGAATATTTCCTTTTATATAATTTTTAATTATATTTTTGAAGGCAAATGATTATTTTCCTTTAATAGTAAAAAGAAATGCAGTTTTTAAATGTTTTATCACAGATTTACTTATTCATTTTAAAATTTCTATTATAGATATATATTTCATAATTTACATAACATTTTATAATTGTATATGTATGTTTAAATAAAAGTAAACATATTGGAGGTGTGTGTTTAGCAGCTTTCCTCAGAGGGATATAAAACAAAATGTTGTGAAGCCCAATGAATTACTGAATACCTCTATCTCCATAGCCCTGGGGCACTCCAACTTAAAGAGGTGGGTGGATGTTCTCTGGGACTCCAAATGTGTGATGAAGAGTTGATGGTTTTGTTCAGGTCAAAAGGAATAGCATAAGATTATGTACATGCAATATCTTTTACATGTTAAGTGTAACCAGGATTTCTACACTGTATGAAATTGCATGCCAGCAGCACTGAATGAATGTCATGATCCCTCCCCTAAAGGTAGAGGACAAAGTATGTGGACTATCAGGACAAATCAAGTGCCTGCATGTCACCCCTACTGGTGCCTGGGCTCAGAGAGAGCCTGTGCCCTGCTCACCCAGTACCTCAGTCCTCTCTCCAGTTCTCCTCTCATCCTCCCACACAATTTCCCTGGGTAACTATGAAATCTCCTCTCACCAACACCAGCACAGTCGAGATCCCAGACTCCCTCAAAGAATCTGAAGCTTCAAATAGCATCCAAATATATAGTAAAAGACAAGGCCAGTCTAGGGTTTTATACAAGTTTAACACTAACCACCTGCAAAGGGATGAGCAGGGCCCACCAGAGGGAAGGGATGGTAATTCGTGTTACCCGTTTTGCCTCAGTTATCTCCTGTCTCTGAAGTGGAGAAAATGATGGTCCCTAATCTGTCTTGTGTTCAAGTCTGACTATGCTCCTTTACCAGCTGTGGTCCTGGGCAAGTCCTCTTTCCTCTCTGAGCCTCATGCCTCCCCACTGGTTTCTGAGCTTCAAGAAGAGGATATAGTTACAAAATATTTGTAAAACCATTGCAAAGTACTATGTAGAAGTGAGTCACTTTTCTTTGAAGCCTCTAATTTCATTGAATTGCATTTTAATGCTCTCTAGGAAGTTTATGTCCCCTCCCAAGCCTGGGCCACAGATACCAGGTCCATCAGGCTGTCCTTAACTCTGTGCTTGGCTTTGTCTAGGGGAGTGACCTTTCCAATGATCCAGGAAGTTCTCTTCAATAATCTCCTCAAAGAAATATTTCCCTTACAAAAATGTTTTAACACATTTAGAGAATATCAATTACTTTTTACAATATCACATCCTCTGGAAAGAATAATCTCTGATTCTCATAGCAAGAATATATACTAGTCCCTCATATTCCCTCTTATATATGCTTATTATGTGTATTTTCTTTTCTTTTTCACACCTGGCCTATTTTCTAAAGGAGAGTGGTGCCATCTGTCTCTGTAGTGTGCAGAGGAAGAGAGGGTATCTTGTGAGCCTGGATTTTGGGAAGGAAGGGGTTATTCAGCTCTTACTGAGAGCTGGTTTTGGCTTATAAAAGGAGACAAGGGTTAGAGAGGAAAGTTGATGGTGACATTGCTGACACATCGCCATTCTGATTTCTTTCATTTATATTTGTGAAGAGATCCCACTTTAAAAATTCATGACTTTTTCATAATTATATCACTAGAAATACAAATAAATATCTACTAGGGAAACATTCAGCACTTACAAAAGTGAGAAATTCTGACAAAGACCATACCCTACTATCTGGACTATTCAGGCCTTTCCTTTGCGCCTTCATTATCTGGAACATTATGTAGTCATAGCATGGAGTAGATCGGGTTACACAGGCTTCATAGGGCCATAGAGTCCCCACTGAGTATCTAGGAATAGTAAATAAATAAATAAATAAATAAACACACACCCCAAAAATTGAACTCAAAATTCTGAACACAGGTAGAGAGGCCCTGTGTTCAGAAAGGTGAGGTAAATATCTCTCACCATAAAGCTATAGTAGGTCAGTTTCCAACTGTTTCTAAGACCTCATCCCTTTCTGGCAAAAATTGGGAGAAGTAGACCCACTCAATTCTCAGCCTTGATGAGAACATATTGCTGATCACCACATCTTCTTACCTTTCCCCACATGACATGCTCTGGGTCATAGGGCACACAACTCCTGGTTCTGTTTTGGAAAGTGGGTGATGTTGGTGGAGGTGAAAGCAGACTGGAGCTCTCAGCAAGGCTGCTGTGGGCATTGTTCACCTCTCTGATTCTTGTGAAAAATGTTCACAGGCCACTTACTTTTCTTTCTTATTGCTACACCATTGAGGATATGTATAAAGCTCTGAGTAAGTGGTATGACTACATGAAGGTTTGTTACCATTTCAGCCCTTGCCTGTTGGGTCCAGGATGAATAAGTTGGTAGAGCAGGATAAGCTCTCTGCTTCCTTTCCTCCCAACAGGAGATGGCCAATGAGAAGGCAGAGCAATGAAAGAGTTGAGTCAAACAGGGAAGGTAAGGAGATTATACTGTTTACAGACTTAGGGAGGAAATCTCCATATATCTTCAAGTAATGTTCAGGTCATTTTCTAACCACTGGAAGGGAACAAAGCTAGGGACATAAAAATCAACTCATGACCTGGGTCATGTTACCCCATCTCCTGCCCTCCAGGTAGCCCAGCTTTAAAGCACTTCAGAGACAAGATATTTTTTCTTTAAAAAGTGGCTTTTTTTTGCATGTAGGAAAGTAGCAATTGTACAGTAGGCATAGAACTAGGCAAGTATTGAGTGAGCGGGTGGGAATATTACTGGGTTCAATGCTGAGATGACTATGTCAAGGCCTAAGACTGTGGTTGGTGCCGCTTTAAGATCTGCTGTATCTGTTTTGAAATACACTTTGAACAAAAAATGAGTTCTCCCTGCTGGGTGGTCACCCTGGGAGAAGGAAGTAGCTCCTCACTGAAACTGTACATGGTGCTGGACTTGATGGCATAATTCCAGGGCAAATTAGCCACACAGTCATCAATTCGGGAATGTTTAGAGTGTAGCCACACAGCATCTGCAAAAAATGAGGCATGGAATGAGGAAAATGTTGGGGGTTGAGTGAATGTAAATAGAGGAAAACAAATGAAGAGGGGGAAAGAATGACCTAAAACTAAAAAGAGAATGACAGTGATGTCTTAGTCCATCTTGTGCTGCTATAAAAAGAATACCTGAGACTGGGTAATTTATAGAACAAAAAAGGTTTATTTGGCTCACAGTTCTGCAGGCTGTTCAAAAAGCATGGTATCAGCAACTGTTTCTGGTGAAAACTTCAGAAAGCTTCCGCTCATAGCAGAAGGAGAAGGAGAGCCAACATCACAAGGAGAGAGAAAGGAAGCAAGAGAGAGAGAGAGAGAGAGGAGGAGGGTCCAGGCTCTTCTCAACAGTTCTCAACGGTAGTAGTAGAGATTGAACTCACTTATTGTTGAAAGATCCTCATCAATTCATTCATGAGGAATCCACCCCCATGACCCAAACACCTCCCAACAGGTCCCACCTCCAACACTGAGGATCAAATTTCAACATGAGATTTGGAAAGTACAAATATCCATACTATATTATATGTGATTCAGCAATTCCATTATTTATCTAAAGGAAAGGAAATTGGTGTATTAAAGAGACAACTGCACCCCTTTATTTACTGCAACTCTGTTTCCATTAGCCAAGATATGAAATCAACCTCTGTCTATTCGTGGATAAATGAATAAAGAAAATGTGGCATAGATACAGAATGGAACTCTGTTAAGTCATAAAAAAGAACAAAATCCTGTAATTTGCATAAAAATGGATAAGCTTGGAGGACATCTTGTTAAGTAAAATAAGCCAGGCACAGAAAGACAAATAGGGCATGTTCTCATTTATATGTGGACTCTAAAAAGGTTGACCTCATAGAAGTAAAGAGTAAAATAGTGGCTACCGGAAGCTACGAAGGGTGTGGGAGGAGTAACCAGAGCTAGATAGAAGACATAAGTTCTAGTGTTAAACAACACCATAAGGTGACTATAATTAACAATTATTTTGAATGTTCTCAACACAAATTATCTTGATTTGATCACTGCACATTGTATACTTATATCAAAAATCACACTGTATTCCACAAATAAGTGCAATTATTTTGTGTCAATTGAAAAAATAATAAAAGAAAAAATAATAAAAACATTACATATAGTAGTAATTTAATTACACATATGTATATCAAAACATGTTCACTTAAATACATACAATAAAAATAGAAAAAATTTTAAAAATCAATATCCAGTACTTATATCTTAACAAGCTAGAAATAGAAGAAATGAAACATGTAATAAATAGAAGGAAACAATAAAGACCAAACATCAAAAAAAACAGAAGATTAAAAACACTACAAAGCAAATTAAAGAAACCAAAAGCTGTTTTGAAAAACAAACAAAAGCTTCAATAAACTTATAGAACTCTAGCAAGGCAAAAAGAGAGTAGAAACAACTTACTACATTTTTATTTTTCATCCCTCAACTTAATTCATCCTGGTTTCTTCCTCATCATTTCTTCCAAACCGTATATTACTAACGTCACCAAGGGCATCTATGCTTCCAGATCTACTGGGGCAGTTTAGTCCTAAACTTTCCTAAATGTTCCATTCAATGTCTCAGCACTTCTTTCTTCAATCCTTTCTGAATATCATCCTTTCCTGGTTGCCTCCTAACTGCCTTTGCTATTCCATCTCTGCCCTTTGCAGGCTCTCCTCTTCCTTAACCTTAGGGTTACATTCCACTTAAGTGTAAAGTCTTTAAATGCTTTAGGTCATCTTCTCAACTGTCAGTGCTCATAAGTAACCACATTCATTACTATGCCTGATTTGCAACTATACAAATTAATATTGTATACAAATTGCAAATTAATATCTCTAGTTTGTACATTTTTGGAGTTTGGATGAGACAATTCCTTGCCCTCTAAGTCTCATTGTAACATAAAACAATGGAAATTCATTAAGCATGATTACTCTTTTTATGTCTCTTTCTCTTCAAAACTGAAAATTTCAAGAGGATAGGTTATACATTTGCTTTATTTGCCTCTGCATCCCCAGAGTAATCACATAATCTGGCACAGAAATATGCAGTTTTAAAATATAACATGACTGGAATAAATGAATGAGTGAAAGCCATCATCCATTCTTTGAGTTGCAAATTCAGGTTATATCTTTTTTAGGAATAAACAAATTCAAGAAGTCTTTTGGGGAAGTATTTAATAAGTTAAACTAGAAAATAATGTGACCAAAGGTAAAAGTGGACATATTTAGTTATATTTTATAATATATTGTTATAATTTATATTTTAATGTATTATAGAGATGAACATGATATACAAACAAAATTATTGTAATTACCCTATACAGATTAACTCAGATAAAGAAATATATGCATACATAAGAGCTTTTGGCGTATTAATTATAGTTCTTTTAATTTTTTGATCTTGTAATTTCAAGGTCTCTGCCTTCTTGGGGTCTAGTTCTGATGTTTACTCCCTCTTTTCAAATTACTTTTTCACCTTTTAGTATGCTTTGTAATCATTTGTTGAAAACTGAACATGATACTGAGTTAAATGAGCCCTTAGTGGAAGATTTTTGTTTATTGCAGGGAGTGTGTTTGTTACAAAGGCTGTATTTACTGTGTCAGAAGCTAGAATGTTTTCCTCTGTCCTTACTTTTGTCTCCCCTACTGTCTTTGGATTTCCCTAGCGAATTCTTAAATAAAGCCTGAAACTTGCAATTCTTTTCGGTTGTAATTTCATGTTATTATACAGAAACACTATTGGTATGGTGGTAGGTCTGAGGGAAGGGCAGGTGCTCCGTAATCCCATGAACAAATCTCAGTCTTTTAGTGGGCTTGTGTCCTAGGTTGTGACCTAGCGCTTCTCAGCTTATTTTTGTTTTTGTTTTTTTTTTTTTTTTTGAGTTGAAGTCTCACTCTGTCGCCCAGACTGGAGTGCAATGGCCACTCCCGGCCACCGCAGCCTCGACCTGCTGGGCTCAG
>CAUYQG010058802.1:0-40220 GCA_963574415.1 Tarsius wallacei | reverse complement strand
CAGCCACTGCAGCCTCGATCTGCTGGGCTCCAGCGATCCTTCCGTCTCAGCCTTCCAAGTAGCTGGAACTACAGGCGCGCGCTACCACACCCGGCTAATTTTTGATTTATTGTAGAGATGAGGTCTCGCCAAGTTGCCCAGACGGGTCTCGAACCCGCGGGCTCAGGCAATCCACTCACCTCAGCCTCCCAAGGCACGGGATTACAGGCTGAGCCACGGAACCCGACTCTCAGAACAATTTTACAAGGTAAAGAGATCAGGTATTACTAACTCAGTGTATGAAAGAAATGAAGACATTGAGGTTGTGGATTTATTCATCATTCTATAGTATTTACTGAATACTATGTTTGCAGCAGGGAAGAAGACAGAAGAGGACAGGGATTAGTGATCATGGGGAGAGATGAGGCTGGAAATGTGAGCACACCCAAAGACACTGGTTCTTATAGACCAGAGAGACAAACAACTGTCACTCTTGCACAGAATCTTACCCACAAGCAGAATCTGGCCCACAGCCTGTCTTTATAGCTGCAGGATAAGAATGGGTGTTACATTTTTAAATGGTTGAAAAAAAAAAGAAGAATATCATTTTATGACATATGACATATATGAAATCCAAGTTTCAGTATCTATAAAGTTTTATTGGAACACAGCCTCATTCATTCATATGGCTGCTTCCAGGATACAAGCACAGAGTTGAGGTAAAAATATTTTCAATGTTTGCTATTTGGCCCTTTACAGAAAAAGTTTGTCAGCCTTGTTGTAGACCATGGTGAGGCATTTAAATTTTATGCTAAGTCCACAGAGTCCAGCATAAAAACTATTTTGCCTGGCATAACAATTCATAGACTAAGGGTGTTCAATGACTGACAATGTGACAGTCAGCATTTATTGAGCACTTGTATTTATCAGACACTTTTCTAAATATATTACACATGTAAAGTTTTTTCTTTAATCTCCTTGACAACTCTATTCAGCAGATACTATTATTCCCAACTAATGAAAGAGGATATTGAGCCTTAGAAAGATTCAATGATCCTACACAAACAACTCGTAAATGTTAGCGCTGAGATCTGAACCATGTCAGCCTGGTTCCAGAACCTGGACCAATAAATTAAAATACTAAAAAAAAATGTTTAATAAAAATATTGCACCTGGGGGATGTGTGGGTTCTTCAGAACTCAGTTTGGAAACCACAATTTACACATCCCCCCACTTACAGTAGAAGAGCCCAGGGGTGGTCACTTGTACTGACAGCTCTGTGAGCTGGGACTGAAGCTTGCTGTTCTGTGATACATTCCCCCCAAACCACAATTTCCTTCTGAAATCTGCTCTTACTTGGGTTGTGTGTTCAGAATGATCCATTGTATCAGACTAAATAAAGTTCCCACCCCCACGAAAACCCAGGTTCACACCAGTAGGATTTCCTTTTTTTTTTTTAAGTTGGAGTCTTACTCTGTTACCCAGACTCACCCAGACTGGAGTGTAGTGGCACGCTCCCGGCCACCGCAGCCTCAACCTGCTGGGCTCCAGTGATCCTTCCGCCTCAGCCTTCCAAGTAGCTGGAACTACAGGTGCGCGCTACCACGCCCGGCTAATTTTTTTGATTTATTGTAGAGATGATGTCTCGCCAAGTTGCCCAGGCGGGTCTCTAACCCACGGGCTCAGGCAATTCACTCACCTCGGCCTCCCAAGTCACGGGATTATAAGCTGAGTCACTGAGCCCTGCCACCAGTAGGATTTCTAGGCAGAAGCCTTAAAAACAAAAGCGGCATGATCCCTTTCCTCCTCCTGGCTCGCCTAATCTGCCGTGGTCCCTGTGGGTATGAGATGTAGCTTCAGCCAGCTGACTTCTACAGATTTATGGAGTATCTGTTTGTGCCAGTTTGTGGGGTGCTCTGGGCACTGTATTTAATTCAAATATCCCAGTCACTTTAGGCTGTGATTATTCTTCCCATTTTACAGATGAGAAACGGATGCCAAAAGGCACATAAAGTGCTCAAGGTTACACAGTTGCTAGTGACAGGGCCCAGGTAACAAGCCCAGGTCTGTCTGCCTCCCACGCCCATGCTCATCCCACTAAGCTTTGCTGCAACTACTTTTCTCTGAATCAATAACTAATTGCAAAGACTGCAGCTCTGGCTCAGAAACTCCAGGGTCACTTTGTGTGACTTTTGCAACAGTGCTCTGAGAATCCCCACAATGGGTGTGAATTAGCTGAGGCAGATTAGTTGCTGGGAGATGCAGATGAGTCTTCATCTGGCCTTGGGAAAGGCCACAGGGAGTCATGAAAGGTTGAGAAGAATGTGTAGGCCCCTCTCGCAATTGCAACAAAAACCCCAGTGGTTTCTGCACAAGGGGAAATCCGCTGTGTTTTCTGACCCTTAAAACAGTCCCTCTTTAGCCTATTTAGTAAATGTCTTCTTTTTCAGGTTCCCTGCCCACTCCAACTCAGGCTGACCAGGGTGATGATAAAATAGAGAGGATGTTTATTTCTCTAAAATCTGTCCCTACCCCCACTATCCCATTAAATGCCACTCCTTTTTAGTACTGAAATATGAGAATTTCAGAAAATGGAGATTAAAATGGCAAACGAGGCCAGGCACAGTGGCTCACACCCGTAATCCCAGAACTTTGGGAGGTAGAGATGAGAGGATTGCCTGAGTCCAGGGGTTCGAGACTAACCTGGACAACTTGGCAAGATAAACAGTGAGACTCCAACTCAAAAATAATAATAAGATAAAATGCAAACAAGCTGTCAGTCGTGAGGCTTCCCATATACAAGGTAGTCAGTAGACACTTTTCCATTAGAAAATAGGTATGAGAACTCATTCTGACCACCACACTCCAACCTCATCTTTTCTTTCCAGCTCACTGAGCAGCCACAATCTGCTGTCCTCCCCTGTCAAATGCCCCGTAGGTTACAGGCTGAAGTGGGGGTTATGAGAATGGGAAGGACTGTGCAAACCACAAGTGTTTGTCATCCACAAGGTCACCTTGCAGTGCTTCCTCCATGGACCATTTTTAATCTCTGAGTCCAGTGGACTCTCGTGACATTCATCAAGGTTTTTAACCAGTTGAATGTCATACCCGTGGGTGAAAAGGATACACCCACCACTGTTCAAAGTGCAGCTTAATGTAAGGTCTTCTTTAATGATCTGAAAAAAATGTTATTTTTTATTTTATTTTATTTTTAGAGACAAAAATCTCACTAAGTTGTCTAGGCTGGTCTCGAACTCCTGGGCTCAGACAACCCTCTCACCTCTGCCCCCCTCAAAGTGCTGGGATTCCAGGCATGAGCTACGCCCAGTCTGCTTTGGAAAAACTATAAGTCAAACATCCTTTTAAACTTCAGAGCAAAAACAGTAGCATTTACATCTCAAATAAAGAGTTCGGGCTGGGCATGTTGGCTCACGCCTGCTATCCCAACACTTTGGGAGATAGAAGTGGTGATAGGATTGCCTGGGCCCAGGGATTCGAGACCAGCCTGGGCATCTTGGCAAGACCTCATCTCTACAATAAATTTTTAAAAAATTAGCTGGACATGGTAGTGATCACTTGTAGTTATAGCTACTTGGAAGGCTGATGCAGAAGGACTGTCTGAACCTAGCAGACTGAGAGTGCGGTAGCCATGAATGTGCCACTGCACCCCAGCCTGAGTGACAGAGTGAGACTCCAACTCAACAATAACAACAACAAAGAGTTCATTTATTATTTTATTTATTCACTCATTGACAACATATTTCAAGTGTTGTTGTGGGTCAGGTTCCCTGGGAAATAGATGCTGAGACAGAGATATGTATGTGGAAGTTTATGGAAGAGTGCCCTGGTTACAAGATGGGGTGAAGATAGAATCTGGACTGAGATGCAGTTGCAACAAATATCTCAGTGGATTTTGATCCCTCGGGAGTCTGGAACTGGAATGTTTCTCTTCACAATTGCTTCACCTTAAGGCAAGGAGACAGGACCTTTAGACTCCCTCGGGATGCCCCATGGAGAAGGTGTGACCTTGGGTGAGCTAGTTCTCCTCCACTGAAGGCAGCTCCCAGAGAGGCACCCAGCTGACATGTTCTAGTCTTCCAGACACTAGGGGAGGGAGTGCCTCAGAACTGAAGGAGGAATCTGGGTGACATGCCAGAAAATATACCCCAAGTGCCAACTAAGGACGAGCATTTAATTGAACTACTGCTAACCTTAAAACTCAGAATTAGATTTCACAAAAAGCAAATGTGGTAACATACCAGATTCCCTTTAAAGTTCTGCTACCCCGGGGGAGGTGGGAGGCATACCTCATCAACAAGAGTACATGCATAATGAACCTTTGTATACCTAACCCTAAATTGTACCCCACATTTTTAAAATGCAAAAATTAAAAAGTTCTGCGGGTTCAATTTAATAAATAATTATTAAAAGTGATACCATGGAAAAGAGCCTATCTCCTGGTATATGGATAAACAAACTGTGGTGGATTTATGTAATGAAATACCACTCAGCAATAAAGAGGAATGAACTGTTGACCCATGCCATATCATGGTTGTCATTATAAATAATTATGCCAAGTGAAAGAAGCCAACCCCCCAAAAAAGGCATACTGTATGAGTCCATTCATATAAAATGCTAAAAAACTAGTCTATAGTGACAGAAAGCAGATCAGTAGTTGCTAGAGAGAGGGAGTGAGGAAGGGTGGAAGGAAGGATTACAACAGGCAGAAGGATGTTTTGGGGGTGATGAATATTGTCTTAGTTCATTCATGCTGCTATAATAATACATCGTAGACTGGGAAATTTAACAACAGAATTTATTGCTCACAGTTCTGAAGGCTGGGAAGTTCAAGATCAAGGCATCAACAGATTTGATGTCTGGTGAAAACTTGTTCCTCATAGGTAGTGCCTTTTCACTGTGTCTTTACATGACAGAAGGGAATTAACAGGCTCTCTCAAGCCACTTTTATAAGGACACTAACCCCATTCAGGAGGGCAGAACTTTCATGGCTCAATCACCTCCCAAAGGCACCACCTTTTAGTACTATAATATTAAGGATTAAGATTCAACATATGAGTTTTGGAAAGACACAAATATCTGGACAATAGCAGATATATCCACTATCTTGATTATGATGATGATTTCATGGGTGTATGCATATGTCAAAATTGATCATGTTATATACTTTAAATATGTACAGATCCTTATGTCACTTATACCTCAATAAAGGTATTTAAAATCAACTATACCAGGCGGACTCAGTGGCTCAGCCTGTAATCCTGCGCTCTGGAAGGTTGAGGTGAGTGGATTGCCTGAGCCCGCGGGTTCGAGACCTGCCTGGGCAACTTGGCGAGACCTCATCTCTACAATAAATCAAAAAATTAGCCGGGCATGGTAGCACGCACCTGTAGTTCCAGCTACTTGGAAGGCTGAGGCGGAAGGATCACCGCAGCCCAGCAGGTCGAGGCTGCAGTGGCCAGGAGCATGCCACTGCACTCCAGTCTGGGTGACAGAGTGAGACTCCAACTAAAAAAAAAAAATCAACTATACTATTAAAAGTTCTGTGTTAGGCCTTGGAAATACTAGATAACTATTTAAAAAGCCAAACTCTGCTTTCTGGGAGCTCAGAATTTAGCTAGTGAGATGGATGGAAATTCAACTTAATATAATACAGGCTGGGGGCATGGTAGCTCACACCTGTAATCCCAGCACTTTGGGAGGCAGAAACTGGAGGATTGCTTGAGCCCAGAAGTTCAAGATCAGCCTGGGCAACATAGTGAGATCTCATCGCTATAAAAAAAAAAAAAAATTATCCAGGCATGGTGGTATGCACCTGTAGTCCCAGCTAATTTAGAGGCTGAGGCAAGAGAATTACTTGAGCCCAGAAACTTGAGGCTGTGATAAGTCATAATTGTGCCACTGTATTCCAGCCTGGGTGACAGAGTAAAACCTCAACTCAAAAAAAAAAACAAAAAACCCCAATAAAGCCAGGCTCAGTGGCTCAGCCTGTAATCCTGCACTTTGGGAGGCCAAGTGAGTGGATTGCCTACGCCCACAGGTTTGAGATCTGCTTGGGCAACTTGGTGAGACCTCATCTCTACAATAAATCAAAAATTAGCCAGGTGTGGTAGTGCGTGCCTGTAGTTCCAGCTGAGGTGGAAGGATCGCCAGAGCCCAGCAGGTCGAGGCTGCGGTGGCCGGGAGCAGCCACTGCACTCCAGTCTGGGTGACAGAGTGAGACTCCAACTAAAAAAAAAAAAAAACCCAATAAATATGATATAAATCAAAATTTAAAAATTCATGCAATACAGAGAAAGAAACTATTATGGGAGCAAAGAAAAGAAAAGTAAATAAATTGATTTTTCTTGGAGTTTAGAAGATAGTGACAGCTAACATTACTTACTATGTGCCTGACGCTAAGTACATTAACTTCTTGATTTCTCACAACCACTTGAATGAGTACTGCCATTATGCTCATTTCACAGATATGGAAACTAAGGTTTTGAATCCAGAGAGATTGGTTCTGGAGTCCATGTTCTTACCCACAAGTACTCCTTCTCTCTGAGTAGTGCCACATTTGATTTGGACCTTGAAAGATGAATAGAATCTCCCAGGAAAAGAAGACCATTTTAGACAGAATGAGCAGTGTGAACTATGGTTATGAAAATATATTGTGTGTTTGGAAAATGACAAGCAATTTTCTCTGGGTATATTTTGGGGACTGGTGGAAAAGTAAGTTGAAAAGGTAGATTTGGGTCAGGTTGTGAATGGTCTTGAATTATTTACTAAAGATTTGTACTATAATCTTCAGGAAAAAGGAACCACTAAAACATTTTGAACAAAATAATAATATAAACAAATTTATGTCTTAGAGAATATGAAGGCGGACCCAAAAGAACTGGAATTATCTTTTGGAGAAAGGGTCCCTTGTAGTACAGACCTCCCCCACTAAGTAAGTGTTCTAGGAACCCATAGGCATCAGTGTACCAGCTATCATTTTGTGAGAGGCTGTGTTTCGCTTTAGTGAATTTTTTTGTGGCAAACAGGTGAGTGGCTCTTCCACCATGACAATGCACTTGCCTACATCACCCTGAGTATTCAGCAGTTTGTTTGTTTTTTACCAAAAATGGCATGACCCCTGCCCCACCATCCTTATTCACCCAATCTTGCCCCAAGAGACTTCTTTTTGTTTGCTTGTTTCCTCAGAGGAAAAAAGTCCTTAAAGAGAAATTTTTGCCAATGTGGAAGAGGTGAAACAAAAAACAACAGAAGCACTAAAAGGCATCAAAATTGATGAGTTCAAAAACTGTTTTGAGTAGTGGAAAAAACATCTAAATAGCTGTATTGCATCAACCAGAGAGTACTTTGAACGTGACTAAAGTGAAAACATGTTAGAATAAATACACAATTTTTTTTCTTATTTTTTGAGCTGGAAACTCACTCTGTCACCCAGGCTGGAGTGCAGTGGCACGCTCACAGCCACCACAGCCTCAATTTGCTGGGCTCAAATACTGTTTGCCACAAAAAAATTCACTAAAGCGAAACACAGCCTCTCACAAAATGATAGCTGGTACACTGATGCCTATGGGTTCCTAGAACACTTACTTAGTGGGGGAGGTCTGTACTATTGCTGTGCTGCGATCCTTCCACCTCAGTCTTCTAAGTAGCTGGAACTACAGGTACACACCACCATGCCAAGCTAATTTTTTAATTTACTGTAGAAACAAGGTCTCGCCAAGTTGCCCAGGCTGATCTCGAACCCCTGGACTCAGACAATCCTCTCACCTCAGCCTCCCAAAGTGAGCCACAGTGTCCAGCCAACACACAATTTTTAATAAATAAATTCCGGTTTTTGGGGGTCCCCTCTCATAAAAAAGAAAGAGAAAACCAACTTGTCTACTGTTAAATGAACATCTGACAAATTTCATGTGAATTCATTCTCAAATAAAAGGCCATTTGATTGACAGATGATGCACTAAAGCCACATTAAATCAATGGACAGACTACCTTGTAAATTTAGGTTTCAGACTCAGAAGATTTTATTCTCTGGTCACTGAGTCCTGTAGACCAGGGATCCCCAACCTCCGGGCCAGGGACTGGTACTGGCCCGTGGCCTATTAGGAACCAAGCTGCAGAATAGTGATAGGCAAGCAAGCGAAGCTTCGTCTGTATTTATAGCCTCTCTCCATCACTCATATTACAGCCTGAGTTTTGCCTTCTGTCAAATCAACAGTGGCATTAGATTCTCATAGAAGTGTAAACCCTATTGTGAACAGCACATGCGAGGGATCTAGATTGCACGTGCCTTATGAGAATCTAATGCCTGATGATCTCAGGTGGAGCTGAGGCAATAATGCTAGCACTGGGGAGCAGCTGCAAATACAGATTAATGCTAACATCAGCAGTGAGGTTTGACTGTACATTCCCTCCTGTACCTCCCTGCAATCTGTGAAAAAATTGTCTTCCATGAAATCAGTCCCTGATGCCAGAAACTTTGAGATCTGTAGACCTTCCATTACTTCCACCTATGTTCTTGTGCATTTGTAACAAACAGAAAATTACAGAAAACCACAACTGGAGAGAAGCAGAGTGACCCTTCTCCAGGCCCCTAGGTGAATTTAGTTAAAAACTGGTCCAAGTTTTTCTCACTGACTTAAAGTGAAAAGTCTCATGATGACACTTTAACTTTTGTTTCTTGTCAAAATGATTTTTACTTCCTCATACATTCATGTTAGATGATAAGCTGAAGATATGGAAAATCTACCAATACCTGTGTCCAGAAAAGTTGCTGACTCCGTGAAGTCACATCTGACACAATTGGAAGTAAAGCCCTCTCCTGTGCCTTGACAAAAAAGTGTAAGAAAATCCTAGAAAGAACAGCATTCCTCTAGGTGAAAATATAAGAAATTATTAGCTAGCCATGGGCAATTCACACCCTCCATGGAAGCTTGAAGAATCATTATACTCACTTTCTCTGGGATCACTAAGTGAGTAGAGGACAAGAAACAAAACTAAAACATCACTCTAAAGTAAGGGCACACCATTAGCAGGAGAATCAAATGCTTGGATACCCATGAAGTCTCAAATATAAAAATTAGAAGTCCCTGGAGGGAATCTCATGGACAAAGGAAGAAACAACAATGAATATTATATATATGTTAAAAATCTTAAGTTACAGTCTTAGTTCTGCCACTGACTCATTATATCACATCAGGCAAACTCCTTAATTCTTCATTTTAAAAAATGATACAATGCAACTTACTCAAGCTCTACCTTATACTACCTGGACAACTTGTAAAACATACAGGCATGTTTTACTGCAGATAGATATTGATTTAATCTATCTGGGTAGACCCTAAACATCTGTGGGGATGGGGGTTGGTTTTTGTTTGTTTGTTTGTTTAACTAGAGGCCCAAACCATTCATATCATCTTACAACTTAAGAAATATTACATCATATTTTGCAAACTCTCAAATAAAGCTCTCTTTCCTCTCCTCTCTCTTTTCATCCTCTTCCTACCAACTTAACTGGTAAAATATTTGAAAGGTATTTTTCATGGGTATGGTTTTCTCTACCCAAACTACCAATAAATTTACAGATTATTAACACTAACACTAATTTCAGTTAGGACCAGTGAATAGTGTTTCCTTTACAGTTTTCCAAGCATTATAGACTGACCTCTGTTTTCTAAACATGTCTCCTAGTATTTTACTATATGCCCCTGGAGAAAATGAAATTAAGTCTATCTCAATTTATCCAATTAATGGGAATTAAATACTAAAATTGTTCATTTATACATTGTCTCCCCCATCAAATCATATTCTCCTAAAAAACAAGAAATTTATGTTTCACATCTGATCATGTCTTAGAGCAATGCATACTTGATGCTGGAAAGGTGGAGAGATGAATCGATGGATAGAAGGAAGGATGGATGGGTGGATAGATGAATGGGTAGATGGACAAACATACAAATTTCAAACATGAGTAAGTATGTAAATGAATGAATTCATCCCCTGATAACAATTAGAAACTGTTGCCAGAGTTAGAAATATAAAATATTCCCAAGGGTTGAGCAAAATTGTCTAATTCTAATTGTCTAATAAACTAGAAAAGTAAAAATAAGGATAATGTCACTACACACAGACCTTTTAGTACCCCTCCCACCCTTCCGCTCCCCAAAAGCTCTGTAACTAGTTGACCTACCAGTACTACCCACTTGTGGTAGAACAATTCTTGCCACCAACACAGCACTCACACCTCTCTACCATTGAGATGACACATGTGGTCCCCAAAATGTTCCACCACCAGGAGGTGTTTTGGGGGCTGCTAACTAAGAGGGGGCTTCCAGACACATGGAGGAGTTGACACACATGAGGTCACAAGCCGCTGCTTCTCCCCCTTCAAAAGAAACTACTCAACTCCATTTATTTCAGAGTCTAGAGGAAGTTGACAAAGTGCTACAGCAGCACAGCACAATATGTGGTGGAGAGTTTTCAGCTTGCTGGCTTGGTTCCCCTTACAAGGTAAGCACTTGAAATGAATGTTTTGATCTAATGTTTTGCTCAGCTGACCTAATGCTTTGCCAAATCTACCAATCAGTCAGTCAATGACATGCACCGAGGACACACTACAGAAGACTACTCAGGTAACTTTGCTAATACTCTTCAAGCTGTGCTCGAATCACACATCTCAAAGATGTTGCTGCATTATTTAATCTCTTGTTCAATTGCTAAAGAGTATAAGAAGCATTATTGTAGTGTGCATTTCTGTGGGATCTATGTTATGGCAAAGTGTTACAAGCTTACCAGGCTCTGTTTTTTAAGGGTATGTCAGTTGAAAGAGTATCAGTTTGGGATTTAAAAACTTTCTAGCTATATAGATCTCAGCCAAATAATTTAATTTCTCTGAAACTCAGTTTCTGCATCTTGAAATGAAGATGATAACAATGTTTGATCTACTAAACTTCCTGGGTTGTTGTAAGGATAAAATTTCAAATGTGAAAGCACTTTGAAAATGATAAAGCAATACACAAGTCTTATTCAGCTCAGAGTCTAATAATAATACTAATGAAAAACTTGTGCTTATTTTTAAAGAGTCAGTTATACTTTACAGTTTACCATAACTTTCAAATTTGTTTTTGATACTTAATTCTAATGTGGCATTATAAAAATTAAGGAAAGATACAGTACCTTTTTTACCCAGAAGTGGGGGGTGGAGTATAAGAAATTGTTCTTGGTATCGCTGAGTCTCTGATTGAAACATGTATCAGATTTATGCAAAGGAAATCACTCATAAATCCAGTGCTTGCTTTTTGGTGTTTTTGTTTTCAAATATTAAATCTGTAGTTCTCTTTCATGAAATAAATGTATCTATCCTTCCAAATCTGCCTTCACTGTAGAATAGTTTCTGAAGGATGCTATTTAAAAAAACAAGATTTCCTATTTTACATAGTACTTCAATTCCTTATTTTATAAGCTCCAATTAGTACCTTCCTTTTTTTGCTCCCTGTGCCCTGAGGCACTTAACAAAGATTTAATTTTGTTAATGAATAATATTAGTTTCTTCAATAAGTGGTTTAAAGAATAGCTATTGCATTCGGAAGGAGTACGTTTAGACAACAAAAATTAGAATAATTTCAATCATTCCAAAATTTGAAGCCTGTAACTGACTTTAACTTTTTCCGACTTTGAGTTATTACCTCTAAAAAATACCTCGTAAAATCAGTTTTTAAATAAACAACAAAAAATATGCCTTAAGATAAATCTAAGTTCTCTAGAATATAAGTTATTTAAATGCTGGTTAAATAGAGAAGCAAAATATTTATTATACCACGCACAGTGCTAGGCACTCTATATTAATTTCATTTAATCCTAGTAAAAATACTGAGGTAGGTATTGATATCCTCAATTTACAGATGAGAACATTGAAATTAAAAGAAGTTAAGTAACCTGCCCAAGTTTTCAAAGCTAGCAAATGACAACATAAATATCAGCCTACAAAACACATAGTGAAAGTATCACCCAATGAAACTTTTCATTAAAGTGTGTGTGTGTGTGTGTGTGTGTGTGTGTGTGTGTACTAGGTTGTGATTTTTTAAAAATGTGTTTCTTAATGTGGATCAAAAGTTTGAAAGCCACTGATTTGCACAATTTGGAAGATTCAATATTGAAAAACTCTAATTTGAAAACTCATTTAAGAGGCCACCAAGATGGCATCTGAGCTCAGTGATTGATCACCCTGACCTTATTCAGGCCTGTCAGAGATCCAGATAAGAAAGGAGCTGACCACATTGCTTTCTTGTCAGCAAAAAGGTAGCAAATCATTAATTTTGGCAGGTATAAATTGTCAGCTGATTTTAGCAAATTAAATTATAGGAAGATAGCTATGACTGCTTCTGCTGTGTAACTCCTATGGCTGCCAAAAATTTATAGCCAAAAATAGTTCTCATAATCTTGGAGCCTACTCTCTTTTCTTTTTCTTTTTTGTTTTTTTTTTTTTGAGTTGGAGTCTCACTCTGTCACTCAGACTGGAGTGTAGTAGCCGCTTCCGGCCACTGCAGCCTCGACCTGCTGGGCTCTGGAGATCCTTCCGCCTCAGCCTTCCAAGTGGCTGGAACTACAGGCACACGCTGCCACGCCTGGCTAAGTTTTTTTACTTATTGTAGAGATGAGGTCTCGCCAAGTTGCCCAGGCGGGTCTCGAACCCGCGGGCTCAGGCAATTCTCCAGGCCGAGGTGAGTGGATTGCCTGAGCCTGAGGGTTCGAGACCCGCTTGGGCAACTTGGCGAGACCTCATCTCTACGATAAATCAAAAATCAGCCGGGCGTGGTAGCGCACGCCTGTAATTCCGGCCACTCGGAAGGCTGAGGCGGAAGGATCGCCGGAGCCCAGCAGGTCGAGGCTGCGGTGGCCGGGAGCGGCCACTGCACTCCAGTCTGGGCGACAGAGTGAGACTCCGACTCAAAAAAAAAAAAAAATGTAATTCTAGAAGCAGATGAGAATGATGAATGAGAGAGAAGACAGACTAGAAGGAAAGTATTGCCGTGGTCAAGGAAAGAAGTGAAGGAAGCCTCAACTATGGCAGCAATAGTGGTGAAAAAGAAATAAATTTATTAAAGAGATGTTTTAGAGAAATAAGAGCTAGAACGCTTCTCAGACGTCTGGTTTGCTGTGGTTGGTATTGACATGAATTAACAAGGAAACACTGGGAAGGAGCAGGTAGTACATCTGCGTCACACATGGGTGGAGCATGGGGCAGTGGAGATAATGGGTTCCAATAGGACATGTCGAGTTTGGGGTTCCTACAGGGCAGAATTGCTCTGCTCTGGTTTTAAACGTATTGCATGTAAAATTCAGCCTATTAAGGCAAGAAAAAGAAAGATTTTTTTTTCAGTTGACTATGATAATCTATAGTAGAGGTAAAGATCATACCAAAATTTTGGGAAAGACCAAGGAATCTTAAGAACTACACTGGTTTTATCTGTGTGTGCTCTGGTAGGTGGCTGTGACTTCTGCATGCCCTTTTGCTTAAGAGTCAATCACATGTGCTTTGGTGTGAAGCCATCCACTGATAGGACAATTAGTTCAGGGGACTGAGAGTGGCAATGATGGTGAAGGTCACAGGTTCTGTTTCCATATATAAATCAGTCAAAACCTGTAGCCCCAGGCTCAACTAGCAGTCTCATAACACTTGGCCGTGCATGGATGGATGCATCCAGTCATGGAGATAATGACAAAGCCCAGAAGTCAATAATCCACTCAGTAAATATGACCTACCAGTAGGAAGTGCTGACCTCCCAGGAGAGACACCACAGCAGTCATTCATTGTCAAGCTCTGTATGCTCAGTGTGTGTGAAGCCATCAGGGCTAATTTGCAGATAAGAACTCTGAGACCAGATAGGGAGAACTAGGAAGTAGGCATATGGCACTCGGGGTCTAATAAGAAAGGTTAAGGATGAATGAGGATACACATGTCTTTTGAGTTACAGTGAAGGAAGTGGTAAGCAAAGAAGATACCTCAAACCCCATCCCTCTGACAACAAAGGTGAAAGTCTAACTCCAAAATTGGGTGAAAGAATATTCCAAAGACATTTCCAATTTAATTTCCAATGGCAATGAGAGGATCACGGAGAACCTTTTCTTAGAAAACTGTGCCAACAAAGCTTAGCCACCGTGTCCTCTTCTTTCATCCTTTAGCAAGATCTAGAAACACTGGGAAACATTTTTAAGCACTACAGTTGAAGCAGAGCTGGGTGGGTCTGTGGCTTCTCATCAAGGCTATTCTTCCCTTCCACAATGACTTCCTGTTTCTAAATCAAATGTGGGGTCTACATGACAACACTGCAACCTAAATAGGCCTGCAAAGCCAAAAGCAGGGCTTGGAGCAAAGAGTAGAGAAAACAAACAATATTCTGTGCTCAAACACAACCCTTTCCGTGTGAAACTTGGGCATCTATCTATTGTGTGGTCAGTCTGGTCAGAATTCACTGACATTGAATTCTCAACAGCAAGAGCAAACATTGATCATAGGATATACTGTTCTTTAGCCTATGATAAGAAGCCATATTGTATTTCATCACAATGTGTAAGGTGTTGTTTGTTTGAACTGGAGTCTCACTCTACCGCCCAGGCTGGAGTGCAGTGGAACGCTGTTGGTTCACTACAGCCTCCACCTCCTGGGTTCAGGCAATCCTTCCGCCTCAGCCACTTAAATAGCTGGAACTGCAGGTGCATGCCGCCACAACTTGGCCAATTTTTTATTTTTATAAAGACAAGGTCTTGCTGTGTTGCCCCAAGCTGGTCTTGAGCTCCTGGGCTCAGGCAATCCTGGGCTCAGTCTCTGCCTCCAAAAGTGCTAGGATTACAGGTGTGAGCTACTGCGCCTGGCACAATGTGTAAGGTGTCGTAAGAGTTAAATGATGCTATTTAATTCATAAACTTACATTCTAAGAAAAAGACAAATGATATATGCATCTTTAAAATTAGAGACATTTATTTCTAAAGAGGCTGCAGACAAATCTCAAGATTCTCTTCTTACCAAATGCAGTCTTTCTGTCTAGACAATCATTCTACCAATGGCAAGAACATTGGCAAAACTTCTAAGTGTCACCTTCCAGTCCCAAGGGATGAAATGAGGGCATATTTCTTAACATTAGTCTTTATTCTCTCATTGCTTAATGTGTAACTTTCTTCTTGTACCTTCCCTCCTGTTTCTCAGGATTCTTATTAACAACAGGAGAACAAAGATACCTATTCATTACCTGCAAGATGGTGTCATCATGAGAAGTGTCATTAAATCATTACTTGTTAAGCTCACACTGTAATAGTTTCTGTAAAGAATAAATTTTAGAGAAATATAAAACATAGTCATTGCCCCCTAGAAACTTTCATCGGTTTATGGGAAGAAAGACGGTACACAAGAATTAAAGAGTAAAACAGAAAGCACTGTAATGCAATGGAAGTTAGACAGCTCTAGATTCAAATCTTGACTTGAAAGCTGTTTACCCTCTGAGCTTTTATTCCCTCATCTGTAAAATGGGAATAACAATACCTTCTTTGCAGAGTTATTGAGTTTTTGGGGCTGAATAACTGGGCTTACTATTTGCTGGTAGTAAAATCTAGGAGAACACATTTGCAGGAAGAAAATCAAGAATTGGCTTAGTGTTTGTTAGGTTTGATATGCCTTTTAGACATCTAACTGGAGTCATCAGCAAAGCATGATGCCAGATGAGATGACCTAGGGAGTGAGAATAGAGAGAGAAGAGTCCAGGATCACTCTCCACTGTGTAGAGGGAGATAGATGAGGAGAACCCGGGAATAGAGGCTGAAAAGCAGCAGCAGTCAGTGAGTTAGGAGAAAAGCAAGGAGAGACTGATATCTAGGGAACCAAGTCAAGACACTGTTTTAAGGAGCAGGGAGTGATCAGTTATGGAAAAAGCATACATAAAGTTGAATAAGATAAGTTCTGGAAATGGACCATTAGTTTGAGCCATGTGAAGGTCTCTGGTGGCTTGACAAAGAGCAGCTTCAGTAGAGTAGTGAGGTTGAAAACCAGATCAGGGAAGGAGTACAATGAGCAAGTATGATAATTTTTTTAGAAAATTTTTTTCAGTAAAAGAGAGGGACATGTATGGCAGTAGCTGGAGAAGAATATGACACCAAATTTTTAATATAGGAGAAATAATAGTACATTTGTGTGCTGATGAGAATGCTAGTTAAAGAGAAATAAAATGATAATACAGAGGAGAGATGAGGCAATGCAGGAGGAAAATTTTGAATAAACAAGATGGAGTGTGGTGCCCAAGTGGAGAATATGGCCAATCCTTCTAGATGCTGTAAGGCAGATGGAGTATGTGGGGTCTAAAGGCAAGTAGATTTGATTCGGTGGCAGGAGCAGCAGAGATCCTTTTTTAAAGAAGTACATTTTTTAGAGCAACATTGACACACATGTATGCAAATAAATTAATGTTTCAATAGCAAACAATTTATGAGACAAAGAAAGGCGAGAAGCAAAAGGAAATTTTATAATTTTAGTATTCCACAGAATTCTACACCTCTCTCTCTCCATAAAATAATGATAGTGTACCATGAACTGAGTTGTATGATTAACTCCACCCTTGGCACCTAAGGTGCAAAATAAAAATAACTCATTAGCACTACCTGATCCTCAAAATACTTAACTCTCCAGAGTGGTTCCAATTATAAGTTTATTGTACCTATAACTGATTCTTCTTTTAATGTCTACTAGGACCTTAGAATGTTTAATAATAAATAGTCCTGTAACATTTGGGAAGGAGGTCTCTGCTCAGCTACAAGGGTTTCTTTCTTTCTTTTTTTTTTTTTTTAACACTGATCCTTTCTGTTTTTCTTTTGAAAGCAAGAGCCAGTTCAATTCTTCAAATAATTTTTGAGAACTACTTACCAAGTAATAGTAGTGCATGATGCTTACAATGCACCAAGTACTTTTCTAGGTTCTTTATATGTTATTTAGTCATCTTAACAACTCTATGAGTACTATTGTGTTCATGGTAAGAAAACTGAGACAAGCAACTTGCCCAAATTCATGCTATTGGTAGTGGGGAAGCCACTATTTCAACATAGGCAATCTGGCTCCAGTATGTATATTTTAACCACCGTATCACGTGCCACCCATGTTAGGGATGCTGATATAAATACAATACAGCTCCCCTTTGAAATAAGTTCAGATGACACAAAGTCTAGAGGGCTACTGACAGATAGGAGAATCAAGATCAAAATGTCTCAGAAATCTTGAACCTTCAGTCGAAAGTGAACAAATAAAACTGATCTAGGGAGAATGTGAAACCTGAACTTTGGTCCCAAAAGGAAACACATCAACACAGAATGAGGACAACGTGATGTGACCACAATTCTCTGAATAAGATCTGGGTGTTTGGGGTGACTACCTACTCAACGTGAGTCTAGTGAGATGCTATAACTCAAGAGTGAAACATTGGGCTTGATTTTAAAAAAAAGGGGGGGGTGAGGGGAGTCCACAGGATCTATGGTGAGGCAAGTGGATATCTCCATATGCTCTGGCCAGTTCTGAGGACTCCTGCGTCTTCTGTCCCAGGCAAAGAGTCATCGACAAACTACACTATATTCAGGTATAGCAGGTGGGAGGGGGTGAGGAAAAGATCATGAAACTAAAGGCATTATCTTATGTAATTATTTGGCCAGGCTATCTATGGAAAAGATACCTTCAGAAGATAGAAAGAATTACTCTCAAAAGGTAAAAGTATAGCCAGGCGTGGTAGAGCACGCCTGTAGTTCCAGCTACTTGGAAGGCTGAGGCGAAAGGATTGCCTGAGCCCGTGGGTTCGGGACCCGCCTGGGCAGGCGAGACCTCATCTCTACAATAAATCAAAAATTAGCCGGGTGTGGTAGCACACGCCTGTAGTTCCAGCTACTCGGAAGGCTGAGGCGAAAGGATTGCCGGAGCCCAACAGGTCAAGGCTGCGGTGGCTGGGAGCGTGTCACTGCACTCCAGTCTGGGCGACAGATTTTGACTCCAACTCAAAAAAAAAAAAAAAGGTAAAAGTAATAAAAAGACAGATTTGGGCTCCTCCTTGGTACCACTCCTGCCCCACCCTGACTCATGCCCTGTCTTAGGGGTTAGATGACTTCAGAGTCAGGGTCTCTATCTGCTCTCTTTTTTTGCTTACTAGATTTAGGAGTCTTCTGCTGAGAGAATACTCAGTCCAACTAAGAATATCAGGGGTTGGATACAGTAGGATAGTAGAATGTCTTTCTCTGTAAGTCTCTGAAAATAAGATGGACACTTATCCTCCTGTTTTGTGTGGTTCTTGCAAAAGCAGAGTGTTGATTCCAAGTTCCTGAGGATCATCCACGGGGCTCTGGAATTTTACTTATTCATTGCACTGCAACTGTGTTCATTGGGAACAGTATTGACATGTGGGTCCTACCAGGGATTCTGATTTAATTAGTAATGGGAGTAGCCTGGACATTGGGGTTTTTTGAAAGCTCCATTGGTGATTCTAAGTGTACTACCTTGATTGAGGACCACGAGTTTCCCTACCAGCCTAATATCGATGTCCTTATGACACAAGAATGGGAACTAAATAGTCATTTAGTTCCAAATCTTTATCGGCAATAATCCCTTAGAAGAAATTCCGTTGCCATTCTCTATTAATATTGTTATCCTTTCTCAACTATGGATTGCTTTTATAGATGAGAACATTATCAAATGGTCAGACGTAAGCAGAACTCTGGTCTTATGCTTCAGTGCTCTTTGGAAAGTGCAAATCTCTTTTCATTGGCTCCTTGTTGTTCATTACAGTACTGGCAGATGATATGGGTATTTTTCCATTAGAACTCAAGCAAATTGTTTCCCATGAAAGTCAATCTGAATACAACACAATAATTCTGGGTTATTACTGCTGGAGGCTAAATTTAAATTAATGACCTAGGAGTGGAGCAAGCAAAAAAGTAAGGCACCAATTAATTCCCAGAGCTCTCCAAAGCACTTTTCTAATACTTGAAACTTATCACAAGAAAATAAACTCCCCTCTGGTTTCTCTTTTTTTCTTAACGTCTAAAGATGATGCAGTAAAACTTGTTGCATTTGCTATTCATAATTTATAACCCCATGGTATTATTCTGTTTATAAAAATGTTTTGTGCCTTTGTGGATAAAAATTTTCTTTTCCTCAGGAAAAAAAAAATTAATTTAAAATTTGAAGAAATAATCAGCAAAAATACCAGTTTATTTTCCCATCGATTTCTTTTTGGGGGAGAGAAATTTGCAGCTGCTTAGGACCAATTGTTTTTCATTCTCTGGGGATTGTGATTCGAGGAAATTAGGCTCTCATATTTGCCTGGAGAAAGCACAACTATGGAATATTGAATTGGAAGAGATCTTAGAACATCCTCCCTCTGGCATAGAAGCTCTCCAAGCAGGTGGGGCTTAGCTATTCTTGTGAAAGGCAGCTTCGCAGTTCACAAGAACACCATGGGGTCGTAACATTCTTTCTTAGAATCCTAGTCACACAACTTGTACTTGAAGGTAAAAATGCCCATCATATAAACCGAAGCCAGAAAGGCTGAGTTTTCTGGGGTCGCATCACTTAGAGAGGCCAGCATAGTTACATAAGCAAGGCCTTTGACGTCCATAGCCCTGGGTATGGATCCCAGCTCCATGACCTCTGTAACTTTGAGCCTCCATTTCCTTATCTATAAAGTGAGCATAATAATTCTTCCTTTATAGGGCTAGTTTAAAAATTAAGTTAAATACAGGCAATATGACCTGGCGCGCTTTCTGGCATATGGCTGAGCGAGCGTCCAATACCTGTTGGACTATTGCTCAACTTTCTGTTTCTTTCTGTCAAAACCTCACCCCTTCATTCAGACCTAGTTTCAATGTCCCCTTTTTCAGGGGTCACCTTTACTACTCCTATACACAGTGCTCGCTTCTCTCATCTTATTTTTGTATTGGCTTTTTTTTCTAGAAAAAGTATGCAATAGATGGTTAAATGAATGAATGAGGTTGTGTTGAAACTAAATCCTTGCCACAGCAGTTATGGCTCAGCCCTGCCAGTCTGATTGTCCCCAATTCTCTTTCTCCACAGAGGCCTTTCTGACTAACCACACCGAAACCATCACCCTGGAGGAAGGCCAGACGCTCACTCTAAAGTGTGTCACTTCTCTGTTGAAGGCCACCTCCCTCCAGTGGCTGACCCCCTCAGGGTTCACCATTTTCTTAAATGGGTATTCTGGTAAGTGAAAGAAAGAAAAAACTCACCAGCAGACCTCGATCTGAGAGATTTTCCAGCCTCATAGAGTGGTGGGACAGAAAGCCTGCATGAGTCACCCAAAGGGTGGGCTCAGCCCATCCACTGTTACACGTGAATCACACCTCCACAACCTGTTATTCTACGCAGGCTGCTTTTGGGGGGCAGGAAGTCTGAAATGGAAACCCCACCAGAACAGTTGTCAAAAGGGGCTCAAATTACAAAGCACATTTCCATGTCCCCACCCCACCCCCTCATCACTTTTTGACTCTCAGCTACCATGACACAACCACTGCAAAATGACAGCCAGGCTTTTTGTCCCCATATAGCCAACGCCATCACACCACACTTGGAGCCAGCTGAGCAATCCAAAGTCACATTCCAAAGCTCCCTTCCAGATATTTCTTCTCCTGTTGGTCTTAACATAAAAGAAGATTTCTAAGCAATAGCAATGGACAGCATGTATGACTTTGCAAATGAGGGCAGTCCTTTCTTTCTTCACAAACACACACAAACTGAGTGCAGAATGTCTGAGATGAAAAAAGGACTCTTAAATGTCTATTTAGTTCACCTTTTTTATCTTGGGTAGGGTTTTACTAAATCTTTCCTTGTAATGATGAAACCACTTTATAGCTTCACTTAATATTCCTTATTGCCAAATACTTGGAAAAGTCTCTAAAATAACAAACTTCATTTTTCTGTTGTTGTTTTTGAGTTGAGGTCTCACTCTGTTGCCCAGACTGGAGTACAGTGGCACAATCATTGCTCACCATAACCTCAACCTCCTGGGCTCAGGGGATCCTTCTGCCTCAGACGCCTGAGTAGCTGGGACTACAGGCGCACACCACCAGGACTGGCGAATTTTTATTTTTAGAGAGACAAAGTCTCACTATGTTGCCCAGGCTAGTCTCAGACTCCTGGGCTCAAGCAATTCTCCTGCCTCAGCCTCCCAAAGTGCTAGGATTATAAGCATGAGTTACCACACCCAACCACAAATTTTATTCTTATTTTACAAAGCAAAGCCTCTAAAAAATGTGACATGTTTTGAAAGCATTATCAAATATTGTTATGTTCAATATAAAATAACCACACATATTACTTTGAGCCAAATCAACTATTCATACTATATTTCAATAGAATAAATGATACTAATTGTTAAAAGTTCTGAGAAAAAAACATAAAGTAGAGAAATTCTGCTAAATAATGCATTTTGCTGATTTGTTTTTGGTGAACTGGAAGAAGAGGGACATTCTTGAATTTCTGTAGCAGAATGGCTTGATCTAGCTGAGTGGTTCTGAGCCTGGAAAGATCTTGCTTCCAGTGGACATTTGACAGTGTCTGGTAGTTTTGGTTGTTCCAAATGCAGAAAGGAAGGCAATGTTTCTGGCATCTAGTCAGTAGCAGCCAGAGATGCTGCTGAACATTCTATGACGAACAGAACATCCCCATAACAAGGAATGATGGACTCAAATGTCACTGGAGCAGAGGTTGAGAACCCTAAATTCTAGCTCATATAATCTCAGTGCCCCAGGGCATACAACCATTGTTCCAGATGAGGAACACCTTTCTTAGTCAGTCATTCAAAGTTTAACTATCTTAGACATGTTCATATTGTAAATCTTAACAGTAAAAAAATAAAAACATTCATTTCAGGAGTCCCTGATTTGCTAAGGTACCTTTGACCTCGGATGAAAATCCCAGGTCAATACACAAAAGGAGCATTTGCTATTGGTTGGAACTTTCTGGAACTTGCTTTTTTGCTTTTCAAAAGAACCAAGTCATAATCTGTGGGAAGCTTCAAATAACAACACAAACTGTTAAAAAATTAAAAGCACCCAGTTGGTGCATTGATCAATGTATTTATCTACCACTCTTCACATTCATTGTGAGCAGATGACCTCAAATGAATCAGATTTCAAGAGATAAATCATGGTGGAACACCTTTCATGACATTAAAAAAAAATTTTTTTTTTTTTTGAGTTGGAGTCTCACTCCATTGCCCAGACTGGAGTGCAGTGGCCTGCTGGGCTCCTGCGATCCTTCTGCCTCAGCCTTCCGAGTAGCTGGAACTACAGGCGCGCACTACCACACCCGGCTAGTTTTTTATTTATTGTAGAGATGAGGTCTTGCCAAGTTGCCTGGGCAGGTCTCGAACCCACGGGTTCAGGCAAATTCACTCACCTTGGCCTCCCAAAGCGCTGGGATTACAGGCTGAGCCACCGAGCCCGGCCTAAACTTTTTTTTTATTTTAAAGATGTGGGGTACAATTCATGGTTAAGTATACAAATGTTCATTATACACACCTTGTCGATGAGGTATGCCCCCCTCCCTCCGCAGAATCCCACTACTGCCAATCCCTCCCCCCTTACATTTTTTAAAGTGTAAAACACTCCTGCAACCTGACTCCTTCACCAGCGTAGTATTCTTAATTTCCTACACACACAAATAAAACAATTTGTTTATTTCACAGATTCCACTATCAAAATATTTCATTTCCTAAACTAACTTTGAGAAACATCAGCTGGTATCACTAGAAGACATGGCATTTGTTCCTTTAAAGTCTGGAAATCAAAAGCTGTTCTTGTGAATGATCAGTCTGTATTCATCTGATGCCTTTCCTCACAACAGCTCCATTTCCCTCTTGTACAGCTTTTAAAAATTCCAAATACCAGCTTCTTCAACACTCGGCCAACGAGCTCTCCATCCGTGTGCCCAACGTGACCCTGCAAGATGAAGGCGTGTACAAGTGTTTACAGTACAGCGACTCCGTGAGCACAAAGAAAGTGAAAGTGGTTGTGCTGGGTAGGTGCCCCGGCGAGTAAGTCCAGCATGGGAGCAATCCTGATATGAACACGATATGTCGTTTCTAAACTTAACATTTTAGTTTATGACGGTTGCCGAGAGTGAGGCATTTCCTGAGGCACCTCTGCCACCTTTTTTTGAAAGGAAACAGGAGAGAACAGTTTGAGAAGCAAGCCCTAGATTGAATGTGAACTCTTGAACTTTGTCTTTGGCATCAATTAAATTTTCTCTCTGGGGAACTAAAAGGAAAGAATATTTGATGAGCTGCCACCATGTGCCAGGCACTGTGTGAGGCTCTAGGAAATCAAAGATGAGGTCAGCACAATCTCTGCCCTTAAGGGATTTGCCCTAGCTTAAGAAGCAAAACATGGATATAAATGAAGTGGAACCTCGTGACAACACAGCCTAGGACAGAATAAATTCAGATGTAGCTGCACTGAATGATCTGCTTACCTTCTCTGCCAAAACAATTCCTCTCTCCTGTAGAGTGCTGGGGTTGGGAGGTGCGAATAGGAAGTGGTAGCCTCCCAGTCATCTGGGACTTATTAAGTTCGGCCATGGCCAGCTATGTCCAGTATATGTCTTACTAGCTTTACTTTCTTTTTCTTTTTGTGGCAGAAGAGATGAGATTGATTAATAGCATTGCTTTTTATTGATCTCTAAATAATAATATCCCGGGTCCGGTGTAGTGGCTCATACCTGTCATCCCAGCACTTTGGGAGGTCAAGGCAGGAGGATTGCTTGAGCCCAGGAGGTCGAGACCACCTGGGCAACATAGCGCAATCTTGTCTCTGCAAAAAATCAGGTGTGCACCTGTAGTCGTGATCATGCCACTGCACTCCAGGCTGGGCGACAGAGTGAGACTCCAATTCAAAAAAAAAAAAAAAGAATTGCTGTTGTAACATAGTCTATTTGGGAATTTTCAAGGACTAATTGCACTCTGAATAACAAAACATTCTGCCTTCAGTCCAAGTAGTTTTACAAGCATATAAATGCCCTTTAACATGACTGTATTCTGTAAAAGGTCAAGTAAAATAATATGCCCATTAATTAGACTATACCCTAGAATGATCCCTACAGATTATTGGGCTCTGTGCTTTGCTGAGATATATAGACCAACAAATTAAGCATAGAAAAATCAATTTTCTTCTAGCAACTCCTTTCAAGCCAACCGTGGAAGCTTCAGTTATCAGAAAGCAAAATGGAGAAGAACATGTTATACTTAAATGCTCCACCGTGAGAAGCAAGCCCCCTCCGCAGATAACATGGCTCCTGGGGAATGGGATGGAGCTCTATAGTAAGTGAAGAAACCATTTTTCTTTTCTTTTCCTTTCTTATATTTCCAAGGAATTTTTCAATGTTCTGGCACCCTCTGGTGGCAGGAGGTGTCAGAAGACACCATCTGGTAATATACCTGTTCTTTTGCAGACAGATTATCCTTATAACCAATCAATACTATGCCTTAATTTTGAAAGGCTAATCACAGATAATGAAAATGTTCTAGTTTAAAATACGTAGAAGCATAGCCAGGCTCGGTGGCTCAGCCTGTAATCCCGTACCCTGGGAGGCTGAGGTGAGTGGATTGCCTGAGCCCGCGGGTTCGAGACCCGCCTGGGCAACTTGGCGAGACCTCATTTCTACAGTAAATAAAAAAATTAACCGGGCGTGGTAGCGCACGCCTGTAGTTCCAGCTACTTGGAAGGCTGAGGCGGAAGGATCGCCGGAGCCCAGCAGGTCAAGGCTGCAGTGACCAGGAGCGGCCACTGCACTCCAGTCTGGGGGACAGAGTGAGACTCTAACTCAAAAAAAAAAAAAAAAAAGTAGAAGCCCAAAGTAGAATATAATAATGGCTTCTCACAATTTGGTAACATTTCCTAAAGTAAGAAGTATAATATAGCTATTACCTCTGAGCACAAACTTTCACAGGCATAACACTGAACATATATTTAGCATAATCCATGTGTCTGGAATAGATATGATCTTCCTCTACCCACAAGGCTAGATTTAAAATATTCTGATAACAAGGAATCTAAATTTTGAGTCTCTAAAACAAGATAACTAACTAATTGCCATTTTAAGGAACTACGTATAGTTTGCTTACATTTTCAACAGACACTACCTTCAATATCTATGTAATCAACATTCTTAGAATTTCAAGAGACCCTGTAGAGTTGAGAAAACTGACAGCCAGATGGAGTTCTAGAGAGAAAAGGCCTAATACCAAGAGCTGACTCCCAGTCCAGTGCCAAACCCATCTCACTATAAGACTTCTCCTTTAATCTGCCTTATTCACACAACCTGAGTGAGCTCCTGAGTCTTTGTGTTTCACAATAGCATGGAGCTGTCCTTCTTTTATAAGCTTTGACCTTCCCTCCACCCCCAGTAGTGAAGGGTTTGTAGAAATCGATCCACTCTTATTCATCTGCTTGCCTTTGTGACCAGTGCCAAACACATAAAAAGGGGACCCAAAAAACTGGAATTATTTGTTGGAGGGTGGGTCCTTTGTAGTACAGGTTTCCCCCACTAAGTAAGTGTTCTAGAAACCCATCTGCCTCGGTGTACCAGCTAGTGTTGTGAGAGGCTGTGTTCGGCTTTAGTGAATGTTTTGGAGATTCAACACATTTGCCCATTTCATGATGGGTGATTTAAATGAACAACCTGCCTACTCTGCTCAGCAGTTTTTGACCAAAATGGCATGACCCCTATGCCCCACCCTCCTTAACCACCTAATCTCAACCCAATAGGCTTTTTGTTTGTTTCCCGACACACAATTTTTATAAATAAATTCTGGGTTTTTTGGGGTCCCCCCTCATATAAGGCAGCTAACTGAGGTTAGAATAAAGTTAGAAATCCAATGTTTGCCATGAAATCAGACGTTGGCTTCTAATAGAACCAGGCCCATCCAGTAGCATTAAATAGTCATAACCACCGGGCTCAGTGGCTCAGCCTGTAATCCCAGCGCTTTGGGCGGCCAAGGTGCGTGGATTGCCTGAGCCTGAGGGTTCAAGACCCGCCTGGGCAACTTGGTGAGACCTCATCTCCACAAAAAATCAAAAACGAGCCAGGCGTGGTAGCACGCACCTGTAGTTCCAGCTACTTGGAGGCTGTGGCAGAAGGATCACCGGAGCCCAAAAGGTCGAGGCTGCAGTGGCCAGGAGCATGCCACTGCACTCTAGTCTGGGCGATGGAGTGAGACTCCAAGTCAAAAAAAAAACAACAAAAAAAAACCAAACAAAAAATAATCATAACCATACACTTCTCTTTAAATTGCTACATAGGTGGAACCCACCATGAATTTGAAACCAATGGGAAGAAATGTAATACTACCAGCACGCTCATAGTGCACGCATATGGCAGAAATTCTTCAGTGGATTGCATTATCCGACACAAAGGCCTGCAAGGGAGAAAACTGGTAGCACCTTTCCGGTTTGAAGATTTAAGTAAGAAGAACTAATGATTGTCTTTAATTATAATTATCTTAAAATTTATCTTAATATTGCATTATCAAACAAAATTAAATGGAGTGGGCACTGCCAACAAAGCTCTTTTTAATAGCAAATTCCTTTAATGATTGAAACTTCTTCAGCTGAGTGTCAGGCTTGCAAGTGTTCCGACATTCTGACCTAGTTATACAGAAAGTCTAGTTATACAGTCATGATTGCTTTTTCTTTCTTTTTTTTTTTTGAGTTGGAGTCTCACCTCATCGCCCAGACTGGAGTGCAGTGGCTCACCGCCACCCCAGCATCGACCTGCTGGGCTCAGGCAATCCTTCCACCTCAGCCTTCCAAGTAGCTGGAACTATAGGCGTGTGTTACCACGCCTGGCTCATTTTTAATTTATTGTAGAGACAAGGTCTCGCCAAGTTCCCCAGGCTGGTCTTGAACCTGTGGGCTCAGGCAATCCACTCACCTCGGCCTCCCAAAGTGCTGGGATTACAGGCTGAGCCATCAAGCCTGGCTGCTTTTTTTTTTTCTTTTAATCAAGGTCTTACTCTGTTGCCCAGGCTGGAGTGCAGTGGCAAGATTACAGTTCCGATCACAGTTCACCACAGCCTCACCAACTAAGCTCAGGTGATCCTTCCACCTCAGCCTCCCAAGTAGCAGGACTAAAGATACATGCCACCACACCAGCTAATTTTTTTTTTTTTTTTGTAGAGACCCTGTCTTGCTATGTTGCCTAGGCTTGTCTGGAACTCCTGGGCTCAAACGATTCCCCTGTTTCGGCCTCCCAAAGTGCTGGGATTACAGACATGAGCCACCGAACCCTGTCACACTTGTCTTTTGATAATGAATTCAAGTAGTTTTATTACAGTTGTGTTTTGGAAGCAGTCATATGCATCTTTGTACTTGACCCAAAAGAAGATAATAACTGAAATAAATCTAAACTTACCAGTATAGTTTATGTTAATATAAAACATTCATGTAGTTACATTGACATGATTACTATTTGTATTTATTTCATTATAACTTTTGAAGGTTTTAATTTAATCATATTAACATTCTGAGTAGAACAACATTTCAAACATCAAACATAAAGGCCAGGCATGATAGTTCATGGCCTGTAATCCCAGCACCTTGAGAGGCCAAAGCAAGAGGATTCTGAGCCCAGGAGTTCGAGACCAGCTTGGGCAACATGGTGTGACCTTGTCTCTACAATAAATAAAAAAATTAGGTAGCCGGGCTCGGTGGCTCAGCCTGTAATCCCGCGCCTTTGGGAGGCTGAGATGAGTGGATTGCCTGAGCCCGCGGGTTCCAGACCCGCCAGGGCAGGCGAGACCTCATCTCTACAATAAATCAAAAAATTAGCCGGGCGTGGTAGTGCGCACCTGTATTTCCAGCTACTTGGAAGGCTGAGGCGGAAGGATCGCCGGAGCCCAGCAGGTCGAGGCTGCGGTGGCCGGGAGCGGCCACTGCACTCCAGTCTGGGCGACAGAGTGAGACTCCAACTCAAAAAAAAAAAAAAAAAATAGGTAGATGTGGTGGCACATGCCTGTAGTCCCAATTACTCAGGAGGCTGAGGCAGAAGGATCGCCTGAGACCCCAGGTCAAGGCTGTGGTAGCTGGATGGTGCCACTGCCTTAAAGACTTGAAGAGAAGTTGCCTCCATGTTCAAAATCTCTATTCTATGATTCCTTCCCCAGAAGCCCAAGAAATCATTTTAAAACTATACACAATTATTTGAACCAAGAGACATCCTATAAGAAGTTGCATGGGTCACAAGCCTATCATTAGTAGGACTCTGGGCTTCATTGTTTTACAAGGTACTTCACGTAAAAACAGATTCCTTTAGTACAAGGAATCACACACATTAGAGAAAGAGGAAACTGTGGATGACAATGCATTTGTTGAAACAGTTCTTTTATCAAATGAAATAACTGCTGGTGACAGGCAAGCTTGCTAAGAACCTCGCTGTGGGAAAGCTTCTACACTGCCCTGTGGGGGCTGTGGCTGCGGTTGACAGGCGCCCTCTGACTACCACTCACTTTCCACGGGTCACTTTCTCACGAAACCCAAAGCGTTACTGAGGAAGCTGACTTGGAAGACCCAGGGAGCCACAGCCCCGGCTGCGCTGTCACCTTCCACACACACTCCCACCACGCTGTGATTCATGCCCGGCCCCACGCCTGCTCCTCCATCAATGGAATTGGAGCAGAGTCCGTGTGGGGATGAGACTATCTAAATGCTTCCGAAAGACATTGAATATGAGAACCAACAACGGTGGAAAAAAATACATTTGCACATTTCAGCAATTGTTCAAGTCATCTGCAAAACTTACTACGGAGGGAGAAATGGCAGTTCTGTATGACTCAAAATCGTAGCCATAAGTGTTTCTAATAGTAAGGGAGGGTGATTTTTTTACCTGTGCTCTATTGATTATTTAGCACCCACTGCCAGATCTCCAGCTAGTATTCAAAGAGGAGCACCGGTATCAGCTGTCGGTGGCTTCCGTTTATTTCTTTTTTCCTTTGGAGAGCTACTACATTGACATGCAGGTATTGCACATATTTCGTTCACCTAATTCGTTTTTTAAAAATTTCTAGCTGAGCACGCCTTAAAACACCTTTACAAGTAAGGGTTTGTCTCCTTCCATCTCTATATTCTCTGCATAGTAGAACTCTAGAAAAATGGGTATCATGCCAGCACCAGGTCTAAGGGGTTCTGAGGAAGAGAAACCCATAGTTCAATGACTGGAGCAGGAGAATAAAACAACAAGAATCAGTTAGACTATGTTCAGAATTATATATCATCTTGCTAGTATTCCAGTTATTTATTTATTTATTTAGGGACAGAGTCTCACTCAGTCACCCAGGTTGAAGTGCAGTGGCGTGATCAAGGGTCACCGCAGCCTCAACCTCCTGGGCTCAGGTGAGCTTCCTTCAGCTTCTCAAGTAGCTAGGACCACAAGCATGAGCCACCACATCTGGCTAATTTTTAAAAATTTTTTGTAGAGTCAAGATCTCACTATGTTGCCCAGGCTGGTCCTGAACTCTTGGCCTCAAGCAATCCTCCTGCCTCGGCCTCCCAAAACGCTGGGATTACAGGCTGGAGTCATCGCACCCAGCCCTTTGTTAATATTCCATGTGAGGAGTCTTAGTTTCCTGTTACATTTGAGATGAGATTTTTAAAATATTTGAGAAACACTTCTCAAGAATTTTAGTTTCAGAACTCTTCTACACTCTTCAAAATAATTGAGATACCCAAAGAATTTTTACTTATGTGAGTTATATCTGTCAATATTTACCTATTAGAAATTAAACCAGATGTTTTAAAGATATGCATTTGTTAATTGATTTAAAAAATAAATCTACTACATGTTAGCAAAAATGACATATTTTTATTTCAAAAAATATATTTTGTAGCACTAAAAAGATTAATGAGAAAATTGTATTGCTTTACATTTTTAAGTCTTTTTCATGTCCGATTTAATAGAAAGTAGTTAGGTTTTCATAACTTTTATATTCGATCTCTTCCAAAGTGTTATGTGTTTGAAATGAATGTAAAAACAATTCAGCCTCACACAAATACACAGTTGGAAGTTAAAGGAGTACGTTAATAGACTTTTCAGGTAATTGTAGATATTCTTCTTTGATGTTACACCAAAACTCAACAAGAGGTAGTTTCTTAAAGGTTAGTTGCTATGTGGACCCTGGAACCATATCAATGAACTTTTCATATTCTGCTACATTAAAATCCACTCAACTATCTTGCATTTTCAATGGAACTTTTACCCAGGCATGATTTTTGCAACACCATGCCTTGGCCATTTGGAAAATAGTGATTTACTGAGTTTTACAGATCTTTCAAATGTTGACATATTTCAACATCAAAATCACATTCTTTAATAAAATCACTGATCTTATCAGACTGCTTTAAGTATTTGAAAGCTATGTGACTACTGCAACTGAGGAACTAAATTTGTAATATTATTTAATTTTCATTAATTTGTTGGGCATGGTGGCTCACACCTGTAATCCCAGTACTTTGGGAGGCCGAGACCAGAGGATTGCAGTAGCCATGATCATGCCATTGCACTCTAACCTTGGCATCAGAGTGAGATTCCAACTGAAAAAAAAAAATTTTTTTTCATTAATTTAAATGTCATTGTAGCTAGTGGATACCACATTAGCTAACAGAGGTCTGTAACATTCCAATCAACTAGGGAAATAAATAATTATTTGCTAGAATCCACCTAATCAAAACAGCATTCAGTATAAATGCAACTATTTAGCAGCTTGTTAACTGAGAGGATAAATCAAAGTACAAACTCTAATTTTAAATATATAGAGATGGGCGGGCACAATGGCTCAAGCCTATAATCCCAGCACTTTGGGAGGCCAAGGCGAGAGGATTGCCTGAACCCGTGCGTTCGAGGCCATGCTGGGCAACATGGTAAGACCTCATCTCTACAAAAAAAAAAAAAAATTAACCGGTCATGGTAACGTGTGCCTGTAGTACTGACTACTTGGAAGGCTGAGGTGGAAGGATTGCTGGAGCCAAGCAGGTTGATGCTGGGGTGGCCGTGAGCGTGTACAAGCCTGGGCGACAGAGTGAGACTCCAGCTCAAAAAAAAAAAAAAAAAAAAAAAAAATATATATATATATATATATAGAGAGAGAGAGAGAGAGAGAGAGATAAAATTTGTTTTGTACATTAATGAAATTATCTGAATTCACATAGCATATACTGTGTTAGAAGATTTTAACCACTATTGATACATTTTATTCTATGTGTCCCCAATACTTCCTATATTATGTTCTTATCATTTGTTCCCAGTTCTATTTGAATAATGTTCCAGCTTTTCTCTTTTTGTTGTCAGTAGTTCTCCTCTTTCTTCAATTTTCTCACAATTCAGGTGCTTTTCAAAAATTTTAAATGCTTGAGAAAATAAATGTTCAAAGCCACAGAACATTATTTGATTAAATAAACACTGAACTGGGCACAGCAGTTCAAGCCTGTAATCCCAGCATTTTGGGAGGTGGAGGCAAAAGAATTGCCTGAACCCAGGGGTTCAAGACCAGCCTGGGCAACTTGGCAAGACCTCATCTCTACAATAAATAAAAAATTTAGCTGGGTGTGGTACTACACACCTATAGTTCCAGCTACTTGGAAGGCTGAAAGATCGCCTGAGCCCAGCAGGTCAAGGTTGCAGTTGCCATGAGCGTGCTACTGCACTCCAGTCGGGGCGACAGAGTGAGACTCCCACTCAAAAAAAAAAAAAAAAAAAATTAAATAAGATCACTGAGAAGCACTTACAAATTTCATAAAGACATTACCCATCTTCTTCATGTCAGTATCACTGTTTGCAAATTGACAGGCACTGCTGTTATGTGCTCTGAGGGCCTGTTCATTGACTGGTGAAACCTGCAATAAGCTAAACTTCTAGAAACATTCCTAAGCATTTTTGATACTATAGAATAACATAGGATTGTGCTTAAAAAATAGCCAGTCGTTGTACTAAACATACTTTCTGAATGAGATTATTAATTCCCACAAAACATTCCAGGAGGTAAATGCTGTCAGTATCTCTATTTTACAGATAAGAAAAAAATTGAGTGCTAAGGAGACTGGGCATCTTGTCCAACTCACTCAGGAGCAAGTAGGTAGCAGCATTGGGAATTCAACCCAGTCTGAGGCTGATTCCAAAGCCACCTAACAATAAATAGGGTAGATAGATATGTGGATGTGTAGATAGATAGGCAGCTAGACGGATTGGTAGATAGGTGGATACAGATGGAGACTGTGAATACCCTTTGCCTAACACTGCCGCCACACAGAGGTCCAGCATGCTGTGCTTTTAAGTCAGGCAGGCTAGCAGATGGGCAGTCAGCGGGATACAGATTCAAAAACCAGAGCAAGAGCTGCAGAACACACAGTTCTGGGGTTTCTGCACAACCTCTACAAGCAGGTAGCAGCCAAATAACATTCTCCAATCTCTTTTACTGAGCGCTATGTGGGTAAAATTGCTCTCCGTAGTTGCAGAATTTTGTTTTTCCCCTTTTCTAGTTACTGATGAAGAGACAGTTTCCGATGCTCCAGAGGGAAGCTCTCTGTCTTCTCAGCACCCTCAGCAGCCCACAAGCACTGGTAAGTGAGCCTGCATGGGAAGTTCGCTTTTCCCATTCTAAGTTTTAAGAATATTTTGATTTTTAATAAGACCAGATAAGCCTCCTCCAACTGGTTCAAGCTTTGTAGTGTCCTAGAGTAGAGCCGTATCAGGAGTACTTGCTTAGTGGGATGGACTACAGGGTGTTATAAATCCTTGTAAGTTCAGTGCTGTTTTGCTTGCGATATACAGATGTACACACGCGCACACACACAATTATGACCATTTGAATTTCCTCGTCAATAAAGGGCAAGGCTGAATGTATTTTAGGGAATTTCATTTCTTTGTTTTCCCTTCTAAAACAGACCAGACACAAAACACAGACTTGGAATCAACAAACAGCAAAGATGCAGGAGCTGGATTGGGTGTTGCTATTGAATAACAAAATCACATTTGAAGGCACATCAATTACTTGGTTGTCAAGAGCTCAGGCCATGTTTGATGATGGGATTGAACTTTAAATGCAGAAGAATTTAGAAGGCCTACATTATAATTCCAGCTTTTTAGACAGTGAACCCACTAAAAGGTCAACCCAGAGCAATGATCATATATTTAATTTAACTTTACATTTAACTAGCCTAGTTTCTGGCAGTAGCAGGTGTTCAGAAAATGCAGTATGAATGAATGAAAGACTATTAGCCTCATCCAGAAAGGTATATATTCCTGCATACTGTCTTTCTGTTTCATGCAATATCTCTGTAATAATTTCATTTAGTGGAATAAATGCTTTCAGATCATTATCATGTTCATAGTTCTCAGTATCAGATCACATTTTTTAAAATGTGTATTCTGAAAAATATTTAAAAGCAAACGTTTGGAGTTTTTAAACACTGATAAATACAAGATGTACCATACCATCTTTTGAAGGGCAATGGAAATTGAAAATATTATGAAGTGGAACAGGCCCATCACTTGCTTTAATAGCCCAATATTTGTAAACGTGTTTAGAATCTAGTTGTCTTTAATGGCTTGCACCACTACTAAGCAACTCAATTTTCTGCTCTGCTTTTTCATATATAACATAAGATTTAAAGAATATGGTTTCTAAAATTCCTTTCAGCTTTCAATTTCTACTATGTTATTACTGTTAATAATACCCATTTTCAGTAGAATGGGAGGCTTCATTCCCCTCGGGGTCCACACAGTGGCGCTGTGCAATGGGCTAAAAAAAGCAGAGACTGCAGAGGGAAAAAAGGAAATTAGAGGATAAGGCACAAAATCTGAAAAAATGGTCTTTTACTTTTATAAATTATCTTATCTAGCAAAAACATCATGGTGCATCCTACTAGTGGGAGGCAAACGGAAGTTTGAGGCTATATTTCAATATGCAAATTATTGCTTTATGCATTTCAGTCTGTAGGTTTTCTATAAATAAAGCTTGGAATGCCATTCTTCAGTGTTCAACTGTTCTATTGAAGTGTCCTAAAGACCTTCTCCCTACCAGGCCTGATGCAAGAAGGAAGTATGAAATAATAATTTAAATTTTGGGTTCCACAGTTAGAAAAAAACAAGTTTCAGTAATAGCTCTGCCATATATTTGCTGCCAGCTTTGAGGATGATTTACTTAACTGCTCTAAATCTGCATTTTCTCGGTGCTGTGGTGAAAAGTGATATATGTCAAATGCTCAGTTCAAAGTCTGGCACAGAGTACGTGTTCAATAGGTGTTTAACTTTTAAAAAATAAGGCAAAGTGAGCCTGGCCATTTGCAACTATTTGTGCAAGAACTCAGTAGTTCAAAAATGATCTCACTGGTTTTTTTCATTTTTAATTTATGTTTTATTTTTGAGTCATGGTCCCCCGCTGTCACCCAGGCTGAAGTGCAGTGGCACAATCACGGTTCACTGCAGCCTCAACCTCCTGGGCTCAAGTGATCCTTCTGCATCAGCCTTCCGAATAGCAGGACTACGGGTACACATCACTACGCTCAGCTAATTTTTTTATTTTTTGTAGAGACGAGGTCTCGCTGTGTTGCTCAGGCTGGTCTTGAACTCCTCTACTCAAGCAATCCTCCCGCTTCCAAAGTGGGATTACAGGTCATTGCTATTTTTAAACAAGGATCATGAATTTGGTTTCCAAATCTGCTCTGGGAAGAATATAGATATGTAGTTATATACATACTTGTAGTTATATACATACTTGAATACATATGTTATTATATACACACATGTATTCACATGTATATGAATATATCATGCCTTACTTTCTTTCACCTTAGTTTCAGTAATGGAAGATTCTAGTACATCAGAGACTGACAAGGAAGAGAAAGAACAAACCACTCAAGACCTTGATTTGACTACTGGTAAGTATCACCCACTGCATTTAGAATAAACACTTGACATTTTAACCTCTTAATCTATGAATCTATGGCCTTTTTTAGTCCTCCTTATTCTGGACCTTTCTGCCCTTTGTCACATAGCTGGTTGATCACTCCTTTGTCCCTTCTTCACTTAGTTGCCTCCTGGTTTCTTGACATACTATGCCTGGTCCTGCTATTTTTTGCTAAGGTGGTCTCACTCTGCCACCCAGGTTGGCATGTAATGGCATGATCACGACTCATTGCAGCCTTGACCTCCTGGACTCAGACGATCCTTCCATCTCAGCCTCCCAAGTAGCTAGGACTACAGGCACATGCCAACATGCTCGGCAAATTTTTAAATTTTTTATGTAGAGACATGTTGTCCAGGTTTCACTATTTCTTTTTATCCCTTGTCTTATCCCACTTCCTCCTCTGACTTCTCTTTTTTTTTTTTTTTTTTTTGAGTTTGAGTATCAATCTTTCACCCAGACTGGAGTGCAGTGGCCGCTCCTGGCCACAGCAGCCTCGACCTGCTGGGCTCCGGCAATTCCTTCCGCCTCATCCTTCGGAGTAGCCGGAATTACAGGCGCGCGATACCATGCCCGGCTAATTTTTTTTTTTTTTTGATTGATTGTAGAGATGAGGTCTCACCAAGTTGCCCAGGCGGGTCTCGAACCCGCGGGCTCAGGCAATCCACTCATCTCAGCTTCCCAAAGTGCTGGGATTACAGGCTGAACCACCGATCCCGGCTTCCTCTGACTTTTTTTTTTTTTTTTTTTGAGTTGGAGTCTCACTCTGTCGCTCAGACTGGAGTGCAGTGGCCTCTCCCGGCCACCGCAGCCTCAACCTGCTGGGCTCCGGCAATCCCTCCGCCTCAGCCTTCCAAGTATCTGGAAGTAAAGGCGTGCGTTACCACGCCCGGCTAATTTTCTTGTAGAGATGAAGTCTCGCCAAGTAGCCCAGGCGGGTCTCGAACCGCGGGCCCAGGCAATCCACTCACCTTGGCCTCCCAAAGCGCGGGATTACAGGCTGAGCCACCGAGCCCGGCTTCTCTGACTTCTTAAATGTGGATATACATTTATATGATTTTACTTCTCCATCTTTTGTCCCTTTACTAATTTTTAAAGATTTTACCTGTTCCCTAAACTGTTTTTGTTGCCACTAGGCAAAAGAGTTCCATATGTGTATTTTCAGAACATTCTCTTGAGAATTAGTCCTGGTTTAATTCCGTTTTCTACATATTCCTAGCTGAATTTTCTGCCATCTCCTCAAACGCTACATCACTAAATACCTAACAGCACCTTTTCTCACAAAATCAGCTGGCAAAGCATCACACAAACCCAAAAGCTGCTTTCACTCCTATGTGTGCATACAATTATACAGGGGTGTCAACAAAATGCATACACATTTTAAGAGATGTTATCTATGTACTCCTTTTCGAAGCTGAGTTAAATTATGGTATCCCTGTGTAGTATGGCTTTGCTCAACCATGCTTCCACCATTTCCTTTGACTGTCCTGCCTGTTACATGGTGACACTAGGATTCATTTGATTAACGCCATCTTTTGAGCAAACATCATACTTAAAATGCATATATATTTTTTGGGCACCCCATATAGGTACATATATGTATATGTACATATGTGTGTATATACATGTGTACATACACACATAGATATATATAATCAGTCCATTTCCAAGGACTTTCGATTCTTTTCTTTCAGGTATTTAGTACATTATCACCCCCCCCATCTAGGCCCTCATCAACTCTTGCACGAATATTGTAACTTCTATTTCTCCTCTTCCAGTCCATTTTTAGCACCCTACCATCAAAACATCCCTTTACACTCTGCATACCTATGTTCTGAAAACCTTTATGACTTTCTGAAGTCTTCAACACGTAAGCCCCAAGCAACCCATAAGGTGAAATCTATTACCTATCCCTGCAGTCCTGTATCTATAAAGTCTCTACAGGATACATATTTTTCTCTACATTGTGGAAGTCTTGTATGTATTCTTCAGTGATCACACACACACACAAAAAAAACAGGCTGGGCATGGTGACTCATCCATCTAAACCCAACACTTTGGGTTTTGGCCAAGGAGGAAGGATTGCTTGAGGCCAGGAGTTCAAGACCAGCCTGGGCAATGTAGCGAGACCTTGTCTCCACAAATAAATTTTTTTTAAGTATCTAAAATCCTTTTATTTTTCCTTATAGAAGCAAATCCTCAGTATATGGAAATAACAAGGAAGAAAAGTGGCATACTATTGCTCACTCTGGTGTCCTTCCTCATTTTCATACTCTTCATCATAGTTCAGCTCTTCATAATGAAGTTGCGGAAAGCACACGTGGTATGGAAAAAAGGTGAGTGGGTAGAGAACATGATGGAGGCTATAAAGTGCCAAAACAATTGGTTAGAGGAAAGGAACTTTCTGTCAACTGAAGCTTTACTGTCAGATGCTGCACATTCTACCTGATAAGTGGTGTCACTCAAATAAGCAATTGCTTTCTAGTAAACGTGGGCTGTGAATCTCCAGGGCCCATGGTCCAAGAGTGCAGAACCAACAGAAACGGGAGTAACTCTAGGAATGGGCATTGAACTACAGATGCTTCTGTTCACAAAAGGCCGCAAAATGGAGAGTTAATCTGTTCATCCAATAAGCATTCATTGAGCACCTACTCTGTGCCAGGCACTGTCCTAGGCACTGGGGACACATCAGTCAACAAGACAGACCAGGTCCCTGCTCTTGAGGTGTTCATATTTTAGTAGGGGTCCATCAAAGTTTGGATTTAATAGACTGTTTTGGTCCCATTCTTATTTTGCAAAAAATGCACTCAGCCTCACTCAACCTTAATGTATTAGTAATTTTTCCCTAAGCATTCTGATTAAAAAGTTATTATTGGGATGGGTGCAGTGAGTGGCTCACACCTGTAATTCCAACACTTTGGGAGGCCAAGGCAGGAGGATTACTTGAGGCCAGAAGGTCGAGACCAGCCTAGGCAACAAAACAAGTCTTCATCTCTACAAAAAACAACAACAACAAAAACCAGCATGTTGGTATGTGCCTGCAGTCCCAGCTATTCAGGAGGCTCAAGCTGGAAGATCATTTGAGCCCAGGAGTTCAAGGCTGCAGTAAGCTGTGATTGTGCCACTGCACTCCAGTCTGGGCAACAGAGTGAAACCCTGTCTCAAAAAGAAGAGAGAAAAAAAGGTTATCATTGGAAACAAAAAACTATTACTTAGTGAGCATAGAAGATGCCTATTAAAATACACAAACTCAACATAAATCAAAGTTGGATGCAACCTTAGAAGTTATCCAGGATAGCCATTTACTCAATTTATTACATAACCATGTGTTGGGATCAATTCTCTCCTTGATTCTGAGCGATTATCTAGCCCTGTGCTGTTCAATACAGCAACCACAAGATGGCTTTCAAGCACTTAATGTGTGGCTAGTCCCCATTGAAATATACTATAAGGATAAAACACACACCCAATTTTGAAGACTCAGTATACACAGACATACACAAAAGGATGTAACATACCAAATAACAATATCTTAAATGTACTAGTTAAAACATATTGTTAAATTAATTTCGCCTACTTCTTTTTACTTTTTGCGTGTGGCTACTAGAATATTTTAATCTGCATATGTGACTCACATTATAGTGCTATCGGACAGCACTGATCTAGTCACATTTGGCTCAAACATCTCCAATGAAAGAGAACTCCTTATGTCCCAAGGCAAAATACTACATCATGAAGTAGCTCTGACTCTCTTAAAAGTATCCCTTTGCCAGTTTAATATCGGTCTCTCTGGATATGCAGATGGGCTAATATCCTCATTATGAATAGACCTAGAGACAGGGTCTGGCTTTTCAACTGTTTCTGCTTAAGAGGCAGACACCATTGTATTGTTTTGTAATTTTCCATGAATGCTTCACCCCTCTTGTTCTTTTAGGGCTACTGGAATTGTACTTTCCACAGGATAATACTTGATTCTAATCTGTGGTCATTTGACTTCCAGGACTCTTATAGTGCCTAGCACAGAGCCTATGTGTTGAGTTAATGAGAGCATGAGGTTTGGGAGGGGCAAGATAAGTCTACTATTTTACAGTAACAGAGGTATCATCTTATCCAAACACACATTTCTACATATAAATAATGTCTATGGCACCAAAAATTAATAACTTGGTTTTCCTTTATTTGCAGAAAATGAAATTTCAGAACACACACTAGAAAGTTATAGATCGAGGTCAAATAATGAAGAAATATCATCCCAAGAGAAAAATGGCCAAAGTAAGTCAACTCTGTGACCTGAGATTTGAAAAATGAGGTTCATTAATGCATTAGAGTTCTCCAGAGACAGAATCAATAGGAGATTATCTCTATCTCTATCTCTGTCTCTGTCTCTGTCTCTGTCTTAGTCTCCGTCTCCGTCTCCATCTCCATCTCCATCTCCATCTCTGTGAGGGAGGATTTACTAGGAGAATTGGCTCATGTGGTTATGAAGGCTGAGAAGTTCCACAATAAGCTATCTGCAAAATAGAGACCCTGGTTGGCCAATAGCATGGCTCAGTCCAAGTTCAAAGCTTCAGAACTAGGGAAGAAGTCCAAGTTCAAAGCTTCAGAACAGGCGAAGAAGGCCAAAGGCCTGAGAACTCAGGGAGAACCACTGGTGGAAATCCTGGAGTTCAAAGGCCAAGGAGCCTAGAGTCCTGTTGGCCAAGGATGGGAGACAAAGACTGCATCCCAGCTCCAGTAGCTAAATGGACACCTTCCCCTTCTTCCTGATTTTGTTCTCTCTGAGGCTCCAACTGATTAGATGTGCCCACTCACACCAAGGATGGATCTTACCCACCTAGTCCACTCACATTAATATGCCGCTCTCCTCTGGAAACAACCTCACTCACATACCCAAAAATAATGCTTTACCAGGTTTCTAGGTATTTCTTATTTCAGTCAAGTTGGCACCCAAAATTAACCATTACAATGAATTAGTCACCTTTAAAAAGAAGGGGAAAAAATTAAAGTTAGATTTTTTTTTTTAGTACTAGAAAGTCAATCTTCTAAATCATCTTGTAGAACTTAAGAAAGTTCATCTTGAAAAACACATAATAGGCCAGCCTTGGTGGCTCAGCCTGTAATCCCAGCACTTTGGGAGGCCGAGGTGAGTGGATTGCCTGAGCCCGCGGGTTCGAGACCTGCCTGGGCAACTTGGCGAGACCTCATCTCTACAATAAATCAAAAACTAGCCGGGCGTGGTAGCGC
>CAUYQG010058801.1:0-13630 GCA_963574415.1 Tarsius wallacei | reverse complement strand
TCCTCGCCAGCATCTGTTGTTTGTTTTATTAATGATGGTCATTCTTAGCGGGGTTAGGTGGTATCTCAATGTGGTTATGATTTGCACTTCTCTGATGATTAGTGAGGCTGAACACTTTTTCATATGTCTGTTGGCTGCTCGTATATCTTCATTTGAGAAGTGTCTATTCATGGCTTTTGCCCACTTTTTAAATAAAAACTGTTCCAACTGGTGTGAGATGGTATCTCATCGTGGTTTTAATTGGCATTTTTCTGATAGTTAGTGATGTTGAACTTTTTCTGTATGCTTGTTGGTTGCTTATATGTCTTCTTTGAGAAGTCTGTCCATGCCCCTTGCCCACTTTTTAATGGGATTAGTTCATTTTTTCTGTCAGTTTGTTTGAGTTCTTTGTAGATTCTGGGTATTAGTCATTTGTCAGATGCTTAGTTTCTTTCACTCTGTACATTGTCTGTTAACTTAGTTGATTTTTTTCTTTAGTTAAATTAGGTACCACTTGTCAATTTTGGTTTTACTGCTTTTGCTTTTGAGATTTCAGTCATGAAATCATTGCCTAGGCCAATGTCCAGAAGAGTGTTTCCTAAGCTTTCCTCTAGGATTTTTTGCAGTTGGAAGTTTTATGTTTAATTCCTTAATCTATCTTGAGTTAATTTTTGTATATGATGAGAGGATGTGGTCCAGCTTCATTCTTCTGCATATGGTTAGCTGTTTTCCCAGCACTGTTTGTTAAACAGGATATCCTTTTCCCCTTTTTTGCTTTTGTTTACTTTGTCAAAGATGAGATGGTTGTAAGACAGTAGTTTTATTTTTGGGTTCTCATTACTGTTCCATTGGCCTATGTGTCTTTTTTGTACCAGTGCCATGCTGCTCTGGTTACTATAGCATTGTAGCAAAGTGTAGAGTCTGGCAAAGTGATGCTCGGGCTTTGGTCTTTTTGCTTAGGATTTTTTCAGCTGTTTAGACTCTTTTTTGCTTTCATATGAATTTAAGTATTGTTGTTTCTACATTTGTGAAAAATGAGGCTGGAATTTTCATAGGGATTGCATTGAATCTCTATATTGTTTTAGGCAGTATGGACATTTTAACAATATTGATTCTTCCAGTTTATGAACTTGGACATTTTTTTTCCATTTTTTGGTGCCATTTTTTGTTTCTTTCAGGAGTTTTTGTAGTTCTTATTGTAGAGATCTTTTACCTTTTGAGTGGATGGATTCTGAAATACTTTATTTTTGTTGCTATTATAAATGGAATTGTGTTCTTGATTTGGTTCAAGCTTGGTGCATAGAAATCCAATTGTTTTTTGAACATTGATCATATAATTTGAGACTTTACTGAAGTCTCTTATAAGTGCCAGGAGTCTTCTGGTGGAATCTTTAGGATTTTTAACATGTAGAATCATATCATCTGTGAAGAGAAGTAATATAACTTCTTATTTTCCTATTTGAATACCTTTTATTTATTTCTTTTGCCTGACTGCTTTGTCTAGGATTTCCAGTACTCTGTTGAATAGGATGGGTAAGAGTGTGCATGCTTGTCTTGTTCCAGTTCTTAGTGGGAATGCTTCCAACTTTTGCCCATTGAGCAAAATTTTGGTTGTGGGTTTGTCATAGATGGACATTCTATGGTTATTTTGAGAAATGTTCCTTCGGTGACTAGGTGATTGAGAGTTTTTATTATGAAGGGATGTTAGATTTTATCAACTACATTTTTCTGGATCTATTGTGATAATCATGTGGTTGTTTTTACTTGTTTATGTAGTGAATTATATTTATTTATTTACTTGTGTTGAACCAGTCTTGTATCCATGGAATGAATCCCACCTTAGATGATAGGTAATATTTTTGATGTATTGATGGATGCGGTTTGTTAGAATTTTGTTTAAGATTTTTATGTTTATGTTCATTGGGAATATTTGCCTGTAGCTTTCTTTCTTTTTGCTATCTTTTCCATTTTTGGCATCAGGATTAGGTTGGCTTCAAAGAGTGAGTTAGGGAGGAGTTCATCCTTCTCAACTGTTTGGAATAATTTTAATAGTTCTAGTGCCAGCTCTCCTTTGTACATCTGGTCGAATTCAGCTGTGAAGCCATCGAGTCTTGTTTTTCGTTTGGTTTTGTTTTGGTAGGTAAGTTATTTTATTTCTGATTCAATTTCATGGCTCATTATTGGTATGTTCAGGGTTTCAATTTCTTTCTGCTTCAATCTTAGGAGGTATGTGTTTCCAGGAATTTATCAATTTCCTCCAGATTTTCTAATTTGCATGCATACAGATTTTTATAATAATCTTTTGTATTTCTTCTGTGCCTGTTGTAATGTCACCTTATTCATTTCTGAAATTATTTCTTTGAATTATCTCTCTCTTTTTCTCTCTGTCTATCTCTCTCCAACTCCCTCCCTCTCTCTCTTACTCTTGTTGGACAGGCCAGGGGTCTGACTATCCTTTCAAAGAACCAAGTTTTCGACGATTTTATCCCTTGTATTTTTTTCCTCTCAACTTTGTATATCTCCATTCTTATTTTGGTTATTTTTTTCTTCTGCTATCATTGATTTTAGTTTGTTTCTGCTGTTCTAGTTCTCTAAGGTAAGATATTAAATTGCTTATTTGAGATATTTTTGTTTTCATGATGTGAACTTGCAGTGCAATAAATTTTCCTCTCAGGTCTGTTTTGGCAGCATCCCACAGGTTTTGGTATGATGTGTATTCATTTTCATTTATTTCAAATAATTTTTGCAACTTCTGTCTTGATTTCACTGTTCACCCCAAAATTGTTCAGAACCAATTTGTTTAACTTCTATGTATATTTTTATGATTTTGAGGACTCTTCTTTGTGTTGATTTCTAGAGTTATTTATCTGTGGTCAGAAAAGGTGCTTGGTATGACTTTCTTTTTTTTTTTTTTGAATTTATTCAAGGTTGATTTGTGACCAAGTTATGTCTTGGATTATAATCTTGTATAGATGAGAAGAATGCATATTCTGTAGTTGTTGGGTAAAGTGTTCTGTAGATATCTGTTTAATCTAATTGATCAAATGCCTAATTTAAGTCCAGGATTTCTTTATTAGTTTTCTGCCTCATTGATCTATATAAAGCTGTTAATGGGGTGTGGAAGTTCCCAACTATTATGGCGTGGCTGTCTATGTCTTCTCTCCAGTTAACTAACAATTGTTTTATAAATCTAGGTGCTCATATGTTGGGTATGTATATGTTTAAAATAGATAATTCTTCTAGTTGAACTGAGTCATTTATCATAATATAGTGTCCTTCATTGATCTTTTTTACTTTTATTGGCTTAAAGTTTGTTTTTTCTGATATAATAATAGTGACCATTGCTCTTTTTTGTCATCCTTTTACCTTGACACTGTGGTTATTACTAAAGATGAGATGTGTCTCTTGGAGACAGCAAAAATATGAGTCTTGTTTTTTAGTCCAGTTTGCCACTCTGTGTCTTTAAAGTAGGTCATTACACCATTAACATTCAGAGTTGGTATAAATCGATTTGTGAGTGTTTGTTCCTATCATCGTGTGCTTGAGGAGTTGCTTACCAGCCACAGTTTCATGAGTGATTTATATCATCTATAATCTGTGTGCTTACTTGTGCTTTTGTGGTGGGTAAGGCTTCTCTTTTGTTTACATGTTTAAAACTCTCTTAAGTACCACTTGTAAGGTCATTCTAGAAGTGATGTAGTCTCTTAGAGCTTGCTTATCTGGGAAGGACTGTATTTTACCTTCATTTATGAAACTTAGTTTGGTAGGGTAGTAAATTCTTGACTGGCACCTCTTTTCTTTAAGAATATTATAAATGAATCCTCAATCTCTTCTGGCTTGTAAAGTTTCTGCTGAGAAGTCTGTTGTTACTCAAATTAGTATCCTTTGGTAGGCATTCTGTCCCTTCTGTCTAGCTGTCTTTAGTATTTTTTTCTTTACTGCTGACCTTGGATAATCTAATGATGACTTGCCTTGGGGATGGTCAACACACATAGTATATTGCAGGAATTCTCTGGATTTCTTATATCTGCATGATGACCTCTCTAGCAAGATGGAGAACTTTTTCATGGTTTATGTCTGCAACTACTTTCTCCAGAGTGCTCCCATTTTCTCCTCTCTCAGGAATGCCAATCAGATATTGATTTGGTCTCTTTAAATAATTTCAGACCTCACAAAGCCTTTGTTTGTTTATTGCAATTCTTTAATCTTTGTTTTTATCTGATTAGGTTGTTTCTAGGAATTGGTCTTCAAGATCTGAAATTCTTTCCTCTGCTTTGTCAATTCTGTTGTTAAGATTTGAGGCTCTGTTTTTAAATTTTTGTAGTGAGTTCTTCATTTCCAGGAGTTTGGTGTGGGTCTTTCTTAGAATGACCATGTCAGTTTTTAATTCTTGAACTGTTTTCATCGTTTTTCTGATTTGGGAGTGCACTTTCTCTTGGATCAAGATGAGTTTTCTTGCCATCCATATTCTGAATTCCATGTCTATCATTAGGGAAAATTAATTCAGTATATAACCCATTACTTGGGAGCTGGAACAATTGTGTGGATTGGCAGAACACTCTGATTTTTTGTGTTGCCAGAATTATTGTGCTGTTTTCTTCCCATCAGAGGGTGCTGAGGCTTCACTCTCATTCTCTCTGTGTCTTTTGGAGATTACTCTTCATCACACTGGGAGACTCCTGCTTCTTCACAAGGGATCTGGGTCTGTACCAGTGTGCTATTTGATTACACTCCTCTGCCTCTCGTGGAACCCTTCAATTCTCTGTTGAGTCTTAGGGGTTGGGGTGTTCCTGCTTATCCTGCTTTTTATGTAGAGACTCTTTATTTTTGGTTCCTCTCAATGGGAGAGATGAACACCAGTTATTTCCAGTCAGTCATCTTGCATTCTCCCTTTAGGAAATTTTTATTTTTAGTGTGACATGGACTCTTTTGGCAGCCTGTAGTTATTTAATACTTATTTATCTACTTTCTTTCAATTAAGAAATAATTATTTTTATATCATCCACAGAAATAGAACTCAATACTTTAGAAGACATTTTCTAAGGAGCTCAAATTATTGGGAAAGATCTTCCTTACACAACAGATAAGTCAGTGACTATGTTGTGAATTAGGTTTAGAATTTGACCCAACCATTATCAGTTTATTTTTTAGAAAACTAAGAATATTTTTCTTATATATTCAAAGGATAGTATTAATAATAAAATGATGAAACTATAATAATAAATAATGAAATTTAAAAATCTCAAAGTCATAAAATATCAAGAACCATAAACTTAAAAATTATTCAGAATAAATTTATAAATAATTGATTGTTCCCTGATTATTGTCCACTTTTTTTGGTTCTATTTATTATTACTAAATACTCATGTTTTACATAATTTGATATCCATAAAAACCTGTGAAGTGGTCAGGGTAGGAATGATTATTCCTTGTGTATAGATAAGGAAATTGAGCCATGAGATGCTGAGTGATTTCCAAGGCTCCCATAACTGTTATTGCCAGAACCAAGACCTAGCTCCTGATTCCTGGGCCATTATTCTTCTCAATATATTACCCTGTTGTTCAGTGTAACTTCAAACCTTATAGCTTTCCAAGTCCATTCCACAAGTCAATTAAGATATGTCTTTCAGTGTTGAAAATAGTCCTCTAGTTAGAAATCAACTTGACCTTAGTCAACTTGAGTTTCATTTTCCCCCAGAGAAATTGCTATGGACTTTTTGGTGGTTGTTGAGATAGTCACAGCCAAAAAGATAATCACAACACCAGGACACAGGATAAACGTTCTCAGATGTGTTAAAAGTTTATAGGCAGCAATTAAGTACTAAAATAAAGCTGTAATTTACAGAAATATATAACTTTAAAACCACACAATTCTTATCTCCATAGAATCATTTGAAATTAGTTTGTTTATTTTTTTTAACATATCCTGTATATCTATTTGCTTTTGCAGCTGGTAAACTGTATTCAAACAATTTATCCTGCCTAGTAAGGTATATAATACATTTTAACTGCCATCTGTTTCCTAACACTGAAACAAGTTTTTTCTCATTTCCTAGGTCTACCAATCATTGTAAAATTTTAAAGTAATCACTTTTTAAAAGTTTAATTAAACTTTCAAAGAATTTTTTGAGGAAGGGGGATTTCCAAAAAATTGCCCATTGAGTTGTTGTGAGAGCTTTATTTTATTCAATAATTTGTGGACTTTTGTAAAATACCCAGTTGCTTATATTGATATGAAATCCTAGAATTTCAGTTCTACAAGAGACTTGATGATTGTAAAGGCCACATTTGACCACATTCATAAATACCATCAAAAGCATTACCCATGAGTTGTCAAATAGTTTGACAATTTTTAGGGATAGAAAACTAACTAAAATCTAGACTTCTAATAATGTTCAGGAATTTTAAAACGTTTTTATCTAAGTTCCCTATCACATATTTGAGGAAAAGGTCAAAGAAGAAAATAGAAGTTGGTAGTGATTAGAATTCAGATTTGAGTTATTAATTCACCATATTTTGTTACTCTTCAAGTGTGAGTTTATTAAAAGTAGACTCTAGTTCACCATAAAGAATATTCTTAATTCTGAAATCTACATTTTTCTGATATTAACATAGCCTCTCTGGACTTCTTTTAATTATTATTAGTGTGGTATGATTTTCTTTCTCTTTTACTTTTAATTTATTGTTGTCTTTATTTAAAAGTGGGTGATTTGGTTTGACCTATGGTTTGGACTTCCTTCCTTATTATTCAATCTGACAATCTTTGCCTTTTAGTTGGGATGTTTAGATCACTTAAATTTAATATTAATATAGTTGAGTTAATTGTTTTAATTTTATTTCAATTGACAAGTAATAATTGCATATATTTATGAAGTACAATGTAAAATTTTGATTCATATGTGAATTGTGGAATGATCAAATCAGGCTAATTTGGATATCCATCGTTTTAAATAATTATCATTTCTTTGTGATGAGAAGATTTAAAATCTTCTGATTTGGCTATTTTAAAATATGGAAGACATCATTATTAAGTATTATGATTAGGCTTAAATCTATCATCTGGCAATTTATGTCTGATGAATAAATCAATTATTTGTTCCCTCTTCTTGGATTGAGAATTTGTTGTGGTTTCATTGTCTGTCTTTGTTGACTTATTATTATAGTACTTAGTTTTATGTGGTCGCTTTAGGGTTTATAGTACACTTGGTGAACGTATTACAATCTTTAAAGTAACATTATATTACTTCACTAATGGCATAAGAGCCTTAGAACTCTATACTGTCTATACTACCATTTCCACCTTATCAGCCTTTATGCTATGGTTGTCATATATTTTACTTCTATATATTCTCTGAACCACATACTTTATTATTATTATCTTGGGTTTAAACAGACAATTATATTCCACAGAGTGTTAAAAAATAATTAAAATCTTTATATTCACTATTTCTGGTGTTCTTCTTTTATTTGTGGAAATTCAGGGTTTTTTTTTTTAATCTAGCATCATTTTCATTCTACCTGGGGAATTTTAAAACAATATTTGTAGTACAAATCTGTTGGTGATAAATTATTTTGGTTTGTAAGTATGAGAAATAGTTTATTTTTTGTTTTTGAAAGATATTGCATATAGAATTCAAAGATTACATTTTTCCTTTTTTAAACCATTATGTTAAAGATTCTATTCCAGTACTTCTAACTTACATTTATGCTGATGAGAAGTCTGCTGTAACCCTTATCTTTGTTTTCCTTTATATACAGGTCAAGCATCCCTAATCTGAAGGCTTAAAATCTAAAATTTAATCTGAAAATATTTGAGTGTTGACAATGCCACAAATGAAATTTTACAACTAATTTCATGTCAGTCAAAATGCAGACACACAACATAGTTAATTCAGCATCCCCCAGGGCAAAAAGACCCTCTTAGTCCCCTTCAGCTGCAATATGTGTTTTCCACATACACTCAGATTCCCCACATAAGGATGTCCACAAAGAGTAATGAAATAATGGCACATGTGCAAGCCAGATGATTCAACAGCAGATTCCCCATGATACTCCACATGGGGCCAAGATATACATGCATTATTCACTGTAGGTTTTTTTCCTTTTTTTTGCATTTTAGCTGATTTGTGGTACAATAACCTTTTACTCAAAACACAGCATCGTAGGTAGAGACTGAAAGTGCCATTGTTTATCATTGCTATTGTCCAACAGTTAATACAAGTGATATGCTATTCTACTGCTTTTCACATGTGTGCTAATGGTATGTCACATTTTTTAGTATGAAGTACTTATGTGTAAATAAGTGTAAGAAGATAACTGTATATAAATGATAGCATATAAATAAAGAGTCGAGAATTATGAGGATACCAACTACAGATTGTCCATAAGGATGATTGAGATAGTGACACCTTTGCTTTCCAATGGTTCAATGTGTACAAATTCCATTTTATACATAAAATTATTAAAATATTGCATAAAATTATCTTCAGACAATGTGTATAAGGTGTACACACACATATACACACACACATATATAATATAACTTGGATATCACCCCAAGATATCTCATTATGTATAGGCAAATATTCCAAAATCTGGAAAAAAAAGATCCAAAATCTGCAACAATTCTTGTTCCAAGCATTTCAGATAAAGGATATTTCATCTGTAGTCTTTTTGTCTGTTCCTTGTTAAGATTTTTCTCTTTATCACTGCTTGTATGCAATTTGATGATGTGTCATATTGTATTTTCTTCATGTTTCTTCTGAATAAGGATTATTGAGATTTGTGGATCTTGAGTTTATGGTTTTCATCACATTTTAAAAATCTCTAACCATTATTTATATATATATTTCTGTTTACCTCAGCCTTCCTTGCTTTGGATGACTCCAATTACATATATGTTAGACAACTTGATATTGCCTCATGGCTCTCTTATGGTTTATTCATTTTTTCCATCTTTTTAAATATTTTATTTAGACAATTCCTATTGGTATGTCTTCAAGTTCACTATTTTTATTTTTCTGCAGGGAGTTTTCTTCTGTTAATGCTTTTCAATGTATTAGTGACTCACACTTTTTATTTTTAATTTTTATGAGCTTGTTTTCTATTCAACATGCTCAATCTTTCCTCTATCTTCTTAAATATAAGGGATAGAGTTATAATTATTGTTTTAAAGTTCTTATCTACTAATTCTAGCATTTAGATAATTTTTGAATACGTTTCTATTGATTTAATTTTGTTCTTATTATGGGTTATAGTTTTCTGCATCTTTGAAAGCATGGTACTTTTTTATTTGATGCCAGAAGTTGCAAATATTATATGTGCATGTGTGTGTGTGTATACCTTATAAACGTTATCTGAAGGTAATTTTATACAATATTTTAATAATTTAATAATAATAATTTTGGGATATTTGCATACACATAATGAGATACCTTGGGGTGATATGCAAGTTATATTATATGTGTGTGTGTGCGTGTGTGTTTGTGTGTATACCCCTTATACACATTGTCTGAAGACAATTTTATGCAATATTTTAATAATTCAATAATAATATCCAGGTTAGGCCCTGGATATTCTTGATTTTCTTCTGAATTACAGTTAAGTTACTTTGAAACCACTTTGATCTTTTCAAGGCTTGTGTTTAAGCTGTGCTAGATAAGATTAAAACAGCTTTAGTCTAGGGATTATTTTCCTTCATTACTATAGCAATGCCATTCTGAGGACTCTTCCCTTTACCTTGTGATTTACAAGGTTTTCCACTTTGGCAGAAACATTACTCCAGGCCATTTGGGAGATGTGATTGTTCTCTCTAATTCTTTTAGGTAGTCTCTTGGTTCTTTTTGTTTTAGTATAACAGAATACCTGAGGCTGGATAATTTATAAAGAAACAAGATTTATTTAACTCACAGTTTTGTAGGCTGAAAAGTTCAAGATTGGACAGCTACATCTGGTGAAAACCTCATGCTGCTTCCACTCATGGTGAAAAGCGAAAAGGGAGCAGGAGTGTGCAACGAGATCACATGGTGAAAGAGGAAGCAGGAGGGAGAAACTGAAGGAGCCAGACACTATTCAATAATTCACTCTCACTAATCCATTATTATAAGAACTAATTCATTCCTGCAAGACCAAGGACTCACTCATCCTCTTCAGAGGGCATCTGCTTCCATGGCCCAAACACCTTTAACCACGCCCCACCTCCTAATACTGCCAAGTTGGGGATCCAATTTCAACATGAGTTTTGGCAGAAACAAACTATCCAAACCATAGCAGGTAGTTAATTTGAAATTCTATGAAAGATTCTGAGCTTTTGCCCTGCTTGCAAGTTGAAAATTTAGCCTGCCACAGTTTCAAATATGCTAAAAGAAGACTCAAGACCCTGAGAACAAATTATGAGTTCTCTGAACCTCAATTCTCACAAGGCAATGTAGAGAATGCCAGGTGATTTCTATACATGCTTCAGATTGTATTATAGCAGAGAAGCCCTGAGCTTAGTGAATCTAAATATTTCATACTAGACAGCTAGCATGGGTTTCCCTTGCTTCAAAGGAAGATACTATACCTATCTTCTGAGGCAGTTCACCATAAAAACAACCTTAAACATAAAACACATGTGATGTTATATGATGTGGAAGCAGACCACCACCCAATCAGCTTAATGATTTTCCCCCATCTAGGGGAATGGTTAAAAGGACTCAACCACAAGCAACCAGCGGCCATTGCCTTGCTAGACTCTGGTGTGGCCATGTGCTCTTTGAGCTATGGCTGTCACCATGCTTCCTGGCTTTGACCTCCTCCCCCAATTTGGGAAGGTGAATCTTCTCTCTTCTTTCTCTTTCTCTCTCTAACTTACTTTTAAATAAACTTTTCTTTCTTAACCTTTTTGTGTGTCACAATTCTTTGCATTTACTCGCATCTCTGGGTTACCGTGCTGAGTGCCTCCCCTCTCCACCTCACAGCCCTCACCCTGTCCATACCCTAACAGTATTTATGCCTCATTTTCTCAGTTGTAGCCTCTGAACAACAATCAATAAATAAGCCTTTAAAGTAGAATAAACAAATAACAAATAAATAATGCTTAGACAAAATGTTATGAAGGTGTTTTGAGCTTTCTGAAAGAAAGTTTATATACAAATAAGAGTTTTTTGTATTTGTTTTAGAAAATTCAGGTTACATTATACAGTTTGGTAAAATAACAAGAAAGATCATAATAAATAAGAAAACCCTTTCCTGCTATTGTGGGTGTTGTAATAAACCTCTAGGATATCATTTTTAAAAATCTTTAATTGTTGAGAACATTAAGAAAACTCATCTTTACTATAAGTCTACTTACAACCATGTAGATTTTAGGGGTTTTTTTGTGTGTGTGAGTGTGTGTGTGTTCCTTTTATTAAAAAGAAACAAAAAATAGAAATGTTTTGTTAAAACACATAAGAGAAATTAAATCCAGACAAAAATTGAGTCATGTGGCCTGAAATATCTTTTTATTCATGATTTCAAAATAGATGTCAAAATAAAATAAAATATTGCATTTAGTCAAGTCCACTTAATAAAATATTGAAATATTGTAAAAAATATTGGGATATTGTATCAGGAATGATGAATGACTTGAAAAATAAAGGAAGGTGGAAAAGGGCAAGAGGCTGAGAAGAGATTAGAGTAAGGCACCTTTGTCTTGGAAAGGAAAATTATTTAACTGAAACTTTTTAGAAAAGCCACTCCTCTGCATAGAAGGAAAAATGTCATCCAGGAGAGTACACTATGAAACTGTTTTTAAATGCTTTTCAAATCTGTTGCTAGGAAAAAAACGATCCTTTATAAGCATTGTAGAAAAATAATTTCACTTCCCACACACTCACATTGGCGAAACAAATGCTAAGGAAGAAACTTTTTTTTTTTTTAACGGAAAATCAAGTTGTTTTTTAAATAAAAGCTTTTATAAAATGAAAAAAAAAACTTTTATAATTCCTTGTTTTGCTTTCTGAGTAAACCTGTCTGATAGAAGATGGTAGTTTACAAGAGATTGGCTTTCTGCTTCTCTCTCTTCTTTAAATCTAACCCCACAAGTTCTGCCTCTCTTAATGGAAAAATATATTGACACAATGGTGTTATTAGAAAAGAAGAAAACAGGAAGGAAGAAAAAAAGGAAAGATAAAGGGAGCCAGGGAGGGGGAAAAAGAAATACTTTTGCAACTCAGTGACAGTTAGTAGTGGTAATAGAGACATATGGCCTAAAAAAACAAAAATATTTGCTCTCTGGGTCTTTAGTTTGTTGGCATCTGCTTTAAAGGACCATCTTCTATGCTAACAAAAGGGTTCATTCTAAACAAAGTCATTTCCCTTTTAAATTCTTTTTTTTTTTTTGAGTTGGAGTCTCACTCTGTCGCCCAGACTGGAGTGCAGTGGCCGCTCCTGGCCACCGCAGCCTCGACCTGCCGGGCTCCAGCGATCCTTCCGCCTCAGCCTTCCAAGCAGCTGGAACTACAGGCGCGCGCTACCACCTAGCCCGGCTAGGTTTTGATTTATTGTAGAGACGCGGTCTCGCCAATTGCCCAGGCTGGTCTCGAACACGCAGGCTCAGGCAATCCACTCACCTCAGCCTCCCAAAGCATGGGATTACAGGCTGAGCCACCGAGCCCGGCCCCTTTTAAATTCTTAAGTACAATATGTCAAATGAGGGTTTTGCACTTGTTTTTATTTTATTGGTTAATATTGTGTGACTTTTTTGCATATTTATCTGGAGCACCAGAGTATTTTAATGGACTAGCATTGTTGTTGCTAGAGTTAAATTGATATTTTATTAGAAATTTACTTTCTCTGTTATTCATGTTAATTGCAAATATAATGGAAAACTGGTAAATTTCAGTTTTCATTAATTTTTGTCTTTTCTTGGTGAGTGCCTATAATTACTCTTACTAGTTGTGATCAAAGATAGTTTTTTGTTTTTCAATTTTGTCACCCCTTCTGTCTCCTACATAGTCTTTCACAAAGATTATATCAAATAGCAAAATGAATAAATTATAAGGTGAAGAAAGAATTAGGGGAGAAAAATTGGGTCTACTGAATAATTTAGCATTTGGATTATTGAGTTAATGGTGTAGAAATCTAAATTATAAATTTCTTTTTTTTTTTTTGAGTTAGAGTATCACTCTGTCGCCCAGACTGGAGTGCAGTGGCCGCTCCCGGCCACCGCAGCCTCGACCTGCTGGGCTCCGGCGATCCTTCCGCCTCAGCCTTCCAAGTAGCTGGAACTACAGGCGTGCGCTACCATGCCTGGCTGATTTTTTGATTTATTGTAGAGATGAGGTCTCACCAAGTTTCCCAGGTGGGTCTCGAACCCGCGGGCTCAGGCAATCCACTCACCTCAGCCTCCCAAGGCACAGGATTACAGGCTGAGCCACCGAGCCCAGCTTGCTGTGAACATTCTTAAATATTTTTCCTTACACGTGTGTAAGAATGTTTTGTATAGGTGTTATGACCGAGTAAGCAAGAAAAAGTCATGCCAGCAAGCTGAGTTTAATTAATTATGAGTTGTTTTTTTTTCTAATTAACGTGCGAGTCAAGAGCAGGCAAACACCAGGAAAAAACTCTTGACAAATTGGTGCAGTTTGTGACAAGTTTTATAGGTAAAATTTGAAGTATTGGCTACATA
>CAUYQG010058799.1:0-27257 GCA_963574415.1 Tarsius wallacei | reverse complement strand
ACCTGCTTTGTTTACCTTTGTATTTTCATAAATTTGTGTGCATTACATAGAAAAAAAGTATAGCAAGGATAAATTATGAAGTAAAAAGAATTTCAGGGGAAAAAAGCCAGGTTGAATATAGTAATTTCAAAATGACTGTATAAACAAAATTGTATGGAACATCACAAAATAACTGAATCAAGATATAAGCAATAAGTTGGCAATATAAAAATTGATTATTTAATTGCAAAGACCTTGACATAAATTATGTAATTTATAATGCTTTGAGAATTTTCTGGCACATAGTAGATATTCATTATTTATTGAGTCAGTAAAAAAATAAGTCTTAGCAAGTGTTGAAACTTAATATGTGACAAGATTGTACTTCACTTTACTTGAGAAAGTGGATTGTTGAATAAAAGCTGGCATAAATAGCTATCTACTTGGAAGACAATGAATTTCACCTACTGTCTCACACCCTACAAAAAATTAGAAGGTTTAAAGACCTCAGTGCAAAACTGGGTAACCCATGTAAGATGAATTACCTAAAAAGTCATACCTAAAATGTAGTATAGGCAAATCATCTTAACTAAGAAAAAAATAGAAGTGAGATATAAACTTATACTTAGCTAAATAAAATTTAAAACTTTTTGTGACCTAAAATATCTCCTTAGAAATCAGTAAAGAACAATGATCTGTAAAACTCATTTGAAATGCTGACTGTTGTAGAAAATGGGCATATGATAAGTATATAAAAATGGTAGTCATATATATGAATCTTTCCTCAAACCCAGTAGTAGTTTAAGGCAACAAGAAAATATCCATATTCTTGGACAAAAAAAACCCCTAAATGCTGCCACACTGAATGAGATTGGAACTTTTAAACAGGTAGCAAAGGGGGATGCTCTAATCCTGCTGGCAGAGAAGTGATGCAAATCATGGGAAAACAACCTGGATACAGCCATGGATATTAAAAACATAGGTTTTCATTAACTCCAAGTATTTCAATCTCAGCACTGCCAAAATTCTAGGCCAGATCATTTATTGTAGGGCAGACTGCCATGTGCATGGATAAATTTGGTTACACAAAATTTGTAAACATGCACACATTTCCCTCAAATACATTGATACTTACATAAAAGAAATAAATGACGAATGCCCACATTGACGAAAAACTCCAATTTTTAAGTTTTAAAGAATGCAGTCAAAAACAGAAATTAAGACCCTCTGAGTCCATCATATACAAACAAGGAATTTATATGGGTAATTTGCAATAGGGTGGTACATGTCAAGTAAGCACAAATATATTCAGAATCACTATTGAGGAAATAATTGAAAAGTAAAGGTTCTTAGTATACCACTTTTCCCATAATAAAGTTCTCATTTCATTTAAATATGCTGCATGAGACAAGATACTGCAAAATGTTTGCTTCATTAACTGCTTTTATCTGATAGTATTAAAGGAATTCATTGATCTTGATTTCCTCATCAATATAGAAGAAATTTAAAATCCCCATCTTAAAAACAAAAAATGTCCTCACTTCATTTTATGTTTCTCCAAATTTTATGTTTACTCCATTTCTCTTCTCCACATAACAGCAAATATCCTTGGACAAATATTCTGCTTTTACTGGACCTACATTAAATGCTCCATTGCCTCTTCCCTTGGGTTTCCATTGCAATTACTTAATTGTCAACAACCACCTTCTGTTGCTAAGCTCAATGTCCACTTCTCTCTTTGGCTTCACAAATAAATACATGACTAAATGAATTAATCAAGCAAACAAACAAACAACCACGGTAATCTGTACACCCTGGATTACACTATTCCCTCACAGGTGACCTCAGCTACAAGTTCACAGCTTGCATTCTCCCTGACCCTTTCCTAAAGTACCTACTGGAGACTTGGACTCTCAAAGGAAGGTCTCTGTGTGGAAATGTGAGTCTGTCCTGGATGGTTGATGATGAAGTCCTGTCCCAAGATAAGACAGCAGGAAAAGAAAAAGCAAAAGCTTTGGTATCCAAGCTAGACATAAGATTCCAAAAGAAACAATCATGTTGCATCTGACCCAAAGCTGCATATGATGAGACATAAAAGCAGAGGAGATATTTACAGCTTCACATATCTGCTCATTAGGCACATACCTCTGGTTATTCCAATGGTGAACACACTGTGTCCCTGTGGGACATTGTTCTGCAGTGGAAGAGATTTTTTTTGCCATATTCTGTTCCCAAGACACCATATTAAATGTGAGGTGAATCCAGTCTTTATTACTCCTTCTCCCTGGACTTGCTTGTCTTCCAGAGTTTTAGCATTTTATCCAACTGTGAGAGGAATTTTTCTCTAAAGTCTAAACTTAAGAACCTATCTTAAATTGGTCCTTTGTATCTCCAAATCATTGACTGTGATGAAAACACAGTCCTTGATATCACCAAAAATTGTGGTTTCCCTCTTCACCAAGGAGAAGAACTGTTCTCTTGATATAAAACCATGAGTACCACATCCCTTGGTCTAATGATGCTTTTTCAAAAGCAATGAGAAATTGTGTACTTACAACACAGGTTAAGATATGTCATTTAGTCCTACATTTGTAAACTAATTGGTAATTGTAAGTGATATATTTAGATCTTTTTATGCAAGTTGTCCTTAGATTAGTGCCTTATAAGGCACCTCTTATATAATTTTTCAAAATTTAAGGTTTACTACCTCATTTTGTTAATTGTTTTCTGTTCATTTTTAAGATAATTTCTCTTTCTTTTTGGTTAAGTGATTTTTTTTAGCAGTGAGTTTTAAATCCTTCTTATTATTTTGTGTATCTATCATAGGATTTGTATGTGGTTATCATGAGGCATACAAAATATATCTTGTAATTGTAGAATATTATTTTAAACTAAGACAAACTTAACTTTGTTTAAAATAAGCTACACTTTTACTATACTCACCCCACCATATTTTTTTGATGTCACAATTTACATGAGTTTCTTAATTTGAATGTGTGCAAACTTTTATCAGTGACTTTTAATTTTCAGATATTGTTGATGTTATGATTTGGTGCTAAGAACGTTCTTTAGTACTTTTTGTAAGGAAGGTTTGCTGGTGAAGAAGCCATTCAGATTATGTTTGTCTAGGAAAGTCTTAATCTCTTAATTTTTGAAACACAATTTAGTGCGGCATTGTTGGTTAGCATTTTTTTCCTTGAGCACTTTGTATTATTTCACTTTCTCTGGACCTGTAAGACTTTTGAGAAGTCTGATGCTAGATATATTGATATTTCCTTATAAGTTAAATGTGTGTTTTCTCTTACTTCTTTCAGGATCCTTGTTTTGTCTTGAAGTTGACTGTTTGATCATCAAATATCTTGGGATATCCTATTTGGATTGAATCTAATTGAAATTTTTGACCTCCCTGTCCCTGAACATGGATACTTTTCTCAATGTTTATAAAGTTTTCTGTTATTTCTTTAAATACTCTTTCTACCCTTTTATCTTTGCTCCCTCTGGACTGCCAAAGACGGAAATATTTTCTCTTTTGATGCTGTCCCATAAATATTATAAGCTTTGGTTTTACTTTTTAAATTCTTTTTCATTTTTCTCTTCTGCCTTATTATGTTAAATGATCTTTTTTGAGTTCATAGAATTTTTTTCTGTTCAAACAATTCTGCTGTTGGTGTTCTCTGTTGCATTTTTAATTTTATTAATTGTATATTTAGCTTCAAAATTTCTGCTTGATTCTTCACTTAATTATGCCAGTTTCTCTGTCAAATTTCACTTTCTCGCCATTTATTGTTTTCCTCATATGTTAACCTGTTTCTCTGCAGTTTCTTGAGGTTTACAGAGCTTCTTCAGAACAGTTGTTTTGAATTTTTGTCTGGCAGTTCATACAACTCCATCCCTGTAGGATCAGTCACTGGCAGCTTATTTTGCTCATTCAGTTATGTCATATTTTCCTGACTGTTATTGATTCATGTCATCATGTGCAGTCTCTGTGCATTGAAGAAGGAAGCACTTATTCCAATCAAGGCTATGATCCAGTTCTAGAGTCAGGTATAGTTATTTTGAGGCTTTATCCTCCAAGAATCCTCTTACACACCACAGGTTTGGATCTAGTTTTTTAAATGTTGTACTCAGCAGTTCAGCTTCTGCATATACTAGCATACACATGCCTCTTGAGCATCCATAACAGAAAAGGATATTTAGGCCTTTGCCTATCTTATCTACAAACTTAGAAAATTCCACCTACCTTATGGAGCAAATAATATTTTTAGATCTCAATGGGAACTCCCTTGCACAGATAGGATGCTTGATCCATAGCACCTATTTTGGCTACATTTAAGTTTCATTTGTACTGAGTTCCTAGTGAAATTACAAATGTCTCTTGGGATAGGGAGTGAATCCAGCATTGGGCTACTCATGGGAGACCTCAAGTTGCAGTCTTGAGCTCTCTTGTCAGAGCCCAAACATACTTCGTTGTACTCAAGGACAAGCCCCTAACCCCTTAATGCTAGCTCCAAATACACAGCAAGAATTTTTAGACACTTTTAAGATGTTTTGCTATGTTTCTCTTGGGAATATCTGCAAAGCTGCAATCAAATTATCCCTCCAACTCTTTTCAACCTACTTAACATGTAATTCAAATACATTTTATATCAACAGAAATATGAAATTCTTGCATGTCTGTTTTCTTTAGGCTTACTGTTTTATGTTTCACAACTCATTATGACTCTCCCATTCTTTGTAAGAAGACTGTCATTTCTACCCTTGGCCCTTGTTCTTGATGATGCCTCATGTGGTAGAGTGTATGTATATGCAATGACTGACTTTGAGATTAGACATGTGGCATTCTTTGCTGACACACTGTAAGCCCTAAAGGTGACAGTGAACTATGACTAAAAACAACATGATGGTAACAGAATCCTCAGTCCCACAATCACAGAAAACTAAATTCTTTTATCAATCTAAATGAAACTGGGAAAGGTTCTTAAGCTCCAGATGAAAACACAATCCAGCCAATGGTTTGTTTTGACCAATGTGAAGCCTCATTAGGGAATCCAGGAAGTCTTCTGATATACACAGAATGGAAGCATAATGAATGGTTGTGGTTCAAACTAACATGAAAAGTATGTCTGTTGCTTTACTTAGGTCTTCTCTTTTTCTTTTTATTATACAATACTGGAGTTGGCAAAAAATTCTTAAAGAAAACATTAACCTTAAGAAGAAGAGTTAAATACTTCAGATTTCATAAAAAATGTTATAGTTTGCTCATCAAAAGATCCTGTGAAGAAAATCACAAGGCAAATCACACATTAGAAGAAAATATTATCTCCCTTACCTCTCTCAATAGATACATAGATAGATAGATTGACAAAAGATTTTAATTATGTAAAATTAAAGAGAGAAAATAAAAATGGGAAAAAGACTTAAAGACAGTTTCATAAAAGAATATTTACAAATGGCCAATACAACACAAAGATATCAGTGGATAAGTAAAAATTAAAATCACAATGAAGCTGGGTGGAGTGGTGTACAACTGGTCTCAGCTACTTGGGGAGCGGAGGTGAAAGGATGGCTTGAGGCCAGAAGTTCAAGGCCAGCCTGGGCAATGTAGTTAGATCCTCATTTTAAATAAGTAAGTAAATGAATGAATGAATCTACAATGAGATACTACTTTACACCAAGTGGAATGGTCAAAACTAAAAAGAATAATATTGCCAAGTGTTCATGAAAATATAGGGCAACCAGAATTCTAGCACATTATGGTCTCAGTGAAAACTGGTGCAGCTACTTTGAAAAACATTTTGGCAGTTTTGTAAATGTTAAACATACACCTACCATAAGGCCCAGTGATTCCACTGATAGGTATTTACACATACATAAATGAAAACATATGCTGACAAAGATTTGTAGATTAATGTTTATAACATATTTATTCATAACATTCTAAACCTGAAAACCACTCAAATATTCAACAGATAAATACATGTTTTAAAAGTGGTAGTACAAATTTTACCTTCACTTAGATTACTTATGTACCTAGTCCTGACTCATACCCCACATCTTTTTAATAAAATAAAGTTTTTTAAAAGCTGAATAATATTCTATTTTTAAAGAGCTGTATTACAGCCTACAGTTTAACACTACTTGTCAATAAAGACCTATAAACTACAAAATAGAATAGATGGCTCTCAAAAACATTAGGTGAGCAAAAAAAGAAAAGGTTTGTACAGAGTGATTCTGTTTATACGCATGTGTGATGATAGAAATCAGAAAAAGAAATGACTCTGGGGACAGAGGTTGACTTGAAAAGTGCTATCATGGAATTTTCTGGGGTGATAAAAATGTTCTATATCTTGACTACAGTCTAGTGGTTATACAGATAATTACATTAGTCAAAATTAATCAAACTCTACACTTAAAGTCTGTATATCTATGTAAATTGTATCTTAAAAAGAAAAACATTTATGATGGAACCCCAAAAGAAAATGCAATAAAAACAAAAATATAAACATGGGACTTTATTAAGCTAAAAATCTTTTGCACAGCAAAATAATGAACAGAGTGAATAGAAAACCTACAGAATGAGAGAAAATATTTGCAAATTATGCCTCAGACAAAGGAATGATATCCTAAATCTACAAGGAACTCAAACAACTCAACATAAAACAACAACAACAACAAAATCCTATCGAAAAGTGGGCAAAGGACATGAATAGACATTTCCTGAAAGAAGACACACAAAAATAAAATATTTTTTAAAAATGATCTACATCATGAATCATCAGAGAAATGCAAGTTAACTCAACAATGTGGATTTTAATGTGATATCCTCTTATAATAGTCAGAGTTACTATTATGAAACAGTCAAAGAAAAACAGATGTTAGTACAGATGTGGAGAAAAATGAATGCTTGTATACTGTTAGTGAGGTTGCAAACTACTTCAATCTCTATGCAAAATGGTGTGGAAATTTCTCTAGAACTACCATTTGACCCAGGCATTCCACTACTAAGTATTTAAGCAAAGGAGAAGAAATCATTATATAAAAAAGATGTCTGTAGTTTTATGTTTGTTACAGCACTACTTACAATAACAAACTCATGGAACCAACCCAAGCGTCCTTCAGTGACTGACAGGATAAAGAAAATGTGGTACATATACACCATGGAATACTACACATCTAACGAAAAGAACAAAGATTTGTCTTTCCAGCAACATGGATGGAGCTAGAGGACATCATCCATATCTCAGGAACATAAAATCAAACTCTGCGTATTCTCACTTATGTGTGGGAGCTAAATGACCACAAAGACGGAAATGATAGGCATTGGGGACACTAAAAGGGGAGCAGTGAGAAGGGGGGTTAGCGTTCAGGAGTTACCTATCAAGTACAATGTTCACTATCCAGGGAATGGGGCGCCTGAAGCCCAACCCCAACCAGTATGCGTATGTCCAACTGACGAACATACACTTGTACTCCCTGAATACAATTTTAAAAAGAAAGTCTTCAGAGTTCAGGACAAAACAAGTCTACTAACTTAGATTACTAGTGAGCTGAGTTAGCTTTATTTAGGTTTTACCTTACCATTAATAGCTGAAAGATGACTTTAATGAAAAAGTCATGTGATTCTCCTTGTATATAATTTTGAAAGAAATGGGTGATCACTCACTGAAGTGTCTGTGATGAATGCTGTGTTTGGTTATTTACCTAAGTGCCTTCTGGTGACATTAATAATATACTATGGAAAATAAGCTTGTAGTATGCAATATTATGACTCCCCACATATGCCCACATCTCAATCCCCAGAACCTTCGAATATGTTTTATTACATGGCAAGATGAAATTAAGGCCATGTATGAAATTACGGTTTCTCATCAGGAGACCGTACAGTAAGGACATCCTGGATGATCAAGATGGGTAAATTAAAATCATAAGGGCTCCCTAAATGTGCAAAAGAGAGGTGGAGAAGTTGGAGTCAGAGGGAGATTTGAAGATTCTATGCTGCTGGCTTTGAAGATGGAAGAATGGCCACGAGTCCAGGAATGTAGGACCTGGATTAGGCAAGGAAACGGAACCACCATGTAGTCACTTTTTAAGACAATTTCCTAAAATCAATTTGAATATGACAGTGATCATGAATGCTCTCTTAATGTTGGAAAAAATGACAAATATAAAGCTGCAAATTTGTATACTTGTCCTCAGCTCTTTTCACTTTATTACGTCTGTTAGCAATTGTACAACAAGCCATTCTAAAAGCAAATGGTTTGATATACTGTCTTATTAACAAAAGTTATTGCATGGTTTGCAGTTATTCTGTGGTTCCCTGGTCTCCTCATGAATCTGTAGTCAGCTGTGGCTCAGCTGGGGAGACTGCTGAGCTTGGCTAGAATTTTTTCTATATTGGGGACTTGGCTGACTGTTGACAGATCTAGGGTGACCTTTCTGTGCCAAATAGCTCCTTTTCTACACTGTCTTTCCTACAGCAGGCAAGATTCCAAGAAACAGTGGCAGAAATGCACCAAAAATCCTTTAGGCATAATTAGAATTAGCATATTCTATTGGGTAAAGAAAATCAAAACTTTCAAATCTGGTTTAAGCTTTTAAGATTATTCCTTCTACCTCCTTTCCGAGTAACTGAATTATTTTAGAAAAGAGAGTGAGCATGAGTATATATCTGTAATGAGAAACAATGGAAATTCTGTTTCTGGAGATCTAGGTCTTGTACCTCTGCCCAATGTTAATATTTATCCCTGTTCCTTGTCTCAATCTCATCTTTCTAACTTAGGAAGAAATAAACATTTTTCCTTTTAGATACTGCATAGATCCAGGAACCTCATGTCCAACTCACTAATTGACAAAGATAAGGAAATGTTGTTTCACTGAAGTTACTGACAGCATCCTTAAGGATATAATTACTTTTCTTTTAAGTGACCTGCTTGTTACTATATTCATGAGGTTTTTCATCCTGGTACTGTTAGTTGATGAAGTTCTTAGTGGAGATATTGAAATGCAAATAGACAGCAAAGATACAGGGATTTTGAGGAAGAAAAGTTGTGTTGTAAATTCCATCATGGATACCCCAAAAGTAAGGCTTGAGAAGAGAGGGGATTCACTAGATCCCCCACATTACTCAGCATAAAATACTAAACAAGAAGTAATGCCACCATCCTTTTTTTAGCTGCAGATAAGTTTCATGACCACCAAGTCTTTACTTATGTAGAGAAATGCCAACAATGCTCTTTAATTCCTCATTTCATCCTGTGAAATTAGCTGGATTTATTTTTGTATGCGAGTAATTTATCTATGGAGGTCTTCTACAATTTCAAAACATTTATTTGTGTGCAGCTTCATCAAAGCTTAAAATACACTAAATTGTTCTATCTGCTAAATATGCATATGAAATATAACCCATTTCATTCTACATGTAGATCTTGTATAGGTATGATGTTTCCAAAATTCTAAAATGTATATAGTGGTGTAGTAAGTTATGGATGGCACTCAGCTGCAAGTAACAGAAAACCAAACCAAAATAGTGACTATTTTTAAAAAAATTTATTCAAAAGATGTGGGGTACGATACAGGATTAGATCCATAAATGGTCATTGTACAAGTGAAGTTCGAGCCTCCCACTGGTCCTCACTTCCCCTGGTTTAGGACCAGGTACGCTTAATTGATGTTATGTGCTCTCCTTTCCTCCCTCCCCTGGTGGTGTGCTGCTACTGACAATTCCTTTCATGTAGTATTGTGATAAATATTCAGGGTCCACTTATGAGTGAGAACATGTGATACTCAGTTCTTTGTTTCTGTGATAGATCACTGAGTATGATAGACTCCAAATCCATCCAAGTTGCTATGAGTGAGAACATGTGATACTCAGTTCTTTGTTTCTGTGATAGATCACTGAGTATGATAGACCCCAAATCCATCCAAATTACTGCAAATTCCAGAATTTTATCCTTCTTTATTGCTTCATGATATGCCATCGTGTATATGTACCACATTAAAAAAGAAAAATCCAGTGCACTTTAAATGGGCAGCATGGTTGGTTCCATGGTTTTGGTATCGTGAATAGTCTTGCAATAAACATGTATCAACAGGTATCTTTTTTGTAGAATGATTTTGAGTTCCTCTGGGTATATTCTCAGAATAGGGATTGCTGATTCATATGGAAGGTTGATTTTTAAATCTTTTAGAAATCGCCACGCTGTTTCCCACAGAGGTTGTACTAGTTTACACTCTCATCAACAGTGTAGAAGCATTCTTTTTCCCACTTCCTCTCCAGCACCTGTTGTTTTTTGCATTATTAATGATGGTCATCCTGACTGGAGTTAGGTGGTATCTTTTTGTGGCTTTGATTTGCATTTCTTTGATGATTGGTGAGGCTGAACATTTTTTCATTTATCTGTTGGCTGCTCAGATGTCTTCTTTTAAGAAGTGTCTATTCATATCTTGTGCCCACTTTTAAAAGGGCTGTTTTCTTTTTCCTTTTGGCACATTTGAGTTCCTTGTAAATCATGTATGTTAAGTCTTTGTCAGATAGACGGTTAGCAAATATTTTTTCTCATTCTGTGGGCTTTCTCTCCACTCTCTTAATGGCTTCTTTTGCTTTGCAGAAGCTTGTCAGTTTGATGAGGTGCCACTTGTCTATCTTATCTCTTATGGCCTGGACTTTTGGAGTTTTCATCAGGAATTGGTTGCCTGTTTCAATTTCTGTCAGGGAGTATTCTGCATTTACTAAGATTCTTATATTTTGAGGTTTTACATTTAGGTCTTTGATCCATTTATTCATACAGTTGATTTTTGTGTGCAGAGATAGGTGGGGGGTCTTGTTTCATGCTTCTGCATGTGATCAGCCAGTTTTCCCAGCACCATTTACTGAATAGGCTCTCCTCTTCCCAGTGGTTGTTGGTGGAGGCTTTGTTGAAGATGAGTTGGTTGAGAAATTGGGGTTTTGCTTCCAGAATATCTATCCTGTTCCATTAGTCTCTATGCCTGTTCTTGTACCAATACCAGGCTGTTTTGATTATTGTAGCCTTATAATATATAAGTTTAATGTCTGGAAGTATGATACCTCCTGCTTTGTTTCCTTTGCTGAGGACTGTTTTTGCTATTTGTGGTCACTTATGTTTCCATGTGAATTTCCCTATTTACATTTCCACAGAAGAGTGATGTTGGTAATTTAATGGGTATTATGTTGAATTTGTAGATTGCCTTGGGTAGGATGGACATCTTAACAATGTTGATTCTTCCAATCCAGGAGCATGGAATATTTTTCCATGTTTGTGTCTTCTTTGATTTCTTTGAGCAGTGTTTTGTAGCTTTCATTGTAAAGGTATTTCACTTCTCTGGTTAGGCAGGTGCAAGGATATTTCCTTTTTATTGTGGCTATTGTGAATGGGATTGTGCTGTTTATTTGGTTCTCTGTCTGTTTGTTGTTGTTGTATAAGAATTTGCACACTGATTTTGTACCCTGAAATTTTGCTGAAATCCTTTATCACTGCCAGGAGGTTTTTGGCAGATTCTCTTGGGTTTTTTAGGAATAGAATTATATTATCAGCAAAGAGGGATAACTTCCTCCTTTTCTACTTGGATACCCCTGATTTCCTTCTCTTGTCTGATTGCTCCAGCTAGGATTTCCAGCACTATGTTAAACAGGAGGGATGAGAGTGGACAGCCTTGTCTTTTTGTGGTTTTCAGGGGAGATACTTCCAGTTTCTGTCCATTTAGCAATATATTGCCTGTTGGTTTATCATAGATGGCTCTTACAATTTGGAGGTATATTCTTTCTATGCCTAGGTGTTTTTTACCAAAAATAGATGCTGGATTTTGTTGAATGCTTTTTCTGCATCTAATAATACATGGTTCTTGTTTTTACATCTGTTGATGTAGTTAATTACATGCATGGTTCTGTGGATGCTGAACCAGCCCTGCAACCTGGAGATGAAGCCTTCTTGGTTATGGTGGATAAATTTTGAGGTATGTTGTTAGATTCAATTTTCTAGAATCTTGTTGAAAATTTTTGTTCATGAGGGATTTTGGCCTATAGTTCTCTCTCTTTGTTGTGTCTTTTTCCAGTTTGGGTATCGGTGTGATGTTAGCTTTGTAAAATGATTTGGATGATTTGGGGAGAGTTCTGTCCTTCTAGATTGCCTGAAATACTTTCAGTAGGATTGGTATCAGTTCCTCCTTTTATGTTTTCTAACATTCTGCTGGAAAGTCATCTGGCTTAAGGTTTTTTTAGGAGGTAGTTTTCTTATGATGGAGTCAATTTCCTCAGTTATTATTGAGTTACTTAGAGTCTCAATTTCTTCTTGTTTCAACCTTAAGAGGTTGTATGATGCCAGCAAATCCTCCAGTTCATTTAGGTTGCCAATTTTGTTTCCATACAGTTGTGCCTAGTAATCTCTGATAATCTTTTGTATTTCTTGAAGGTCATTTGTGACTTGATCGTTTGCATTTCTGATTGTGTTTATTGGGGCTTTTTGTCTCTTTCTTGGTCAATCTGACTATGGGTCCAATGATTTTGTTTATCCTTTCAAAGAATTAGCTTTTTGTTTTATTGATTTTTAAAAATAATATTCTTGTCTTCTATGTCCTGTATTTGGGCATTTACTTTGGTGATCTGGATTCTTCTGCTGAAGTTAGAGCTTTGGTGATTTTGTCTTTCCTGCTCCCTTAGGTGATTTGTTAGGCTTAACTCATGATCTTTCTATATTCTTGATGTGGGTGTAGAGCTATAAATTCCCCTTTTAGTACTGTTTTCACAGCATCCCAGAGTAAGATATGTCTTTGTTTTATGTGTTTCCAAAAATCATTTAATTTCTGTTTTGATTTCTGTGTTGACCTATGAGTTATTCATCATCATGATCTTTTGTATTCATTTCTTTGTGTGTTTGGGGAACTCTTGTTGGTGGTAATATTATTATTATTCCACTCTGGTTTGAGAAGGTGCATGGTTATATTTCAATCTTATAGAATTTTTTTATGCTTGACTTATGGCCATGGATATAGTCAATCTTGGAGTATGTTCCAAGCAGTGATAGGTAGACTATATATTCTGTGGTTGTTGGGTGGTGTGTTCTGTAGGTATCTATAATATTAAGTTCATTTGGTCAAGTGTCAAGTTGAGGTTTTGGATCTCCATGTTGATTTTTTTTTTTTTTTTTTTTTTTTTTGGGTTTGCATCTCACACCGGCGCCCCGACTGGAGTGCAGTGGCCACTTCCGGCCACCGCAGCCTCGGCCTTCTGGGCTCCGGCGATCCTTCCGCCTCAGCCTTCCGAGTAGCCAGAATTACAGACGCGTGCTACCACGCCCGGCTAACTTTTGATTTATTGTGGAGATGAGGTTTCGCCTGCCCAGGCGGGTCTCGAACCCACGGGCTCAGGCAATCTGCTCACCTCAGCCTCCCAAGGCACATATTGATTTTTTTACTTCAATGATCTATCTAAGGTTGTTAGTGAGGTATTTAAGTTTCCATTTATGATAATGTTAGCATCAATATCATTTTTTAGTTTACTTAGTTGTTGCTTTATAAAACCTGGTGCTCCTGTGTTGGGTGCATATATGTTTAGGATGAATATTTTCTTGTTGATGTATTGAATCTTTAATCATTATATAGTGCCTGTCTGTATCTTGTTAAATTTTTGATAGCTTGAAGATTGTTCATCCTATATTAAATCATGACTCCTGTCTTTTTTTTTTTTTTTTTGCTTTCATTCACCTTGAAGTTTGTTTTCCATTCTCTACCTGTGAGTCAGTGGGTGTCTTTTGTAGTGAGATGTGTTTCCTGGAGGCAGCGTATTGTTGGGTCATGCTTTTTTTAATCCAGCTTGCCATTCTATGTCTTTTCAGTTGTGCATTTAGTACATTCTCATAAGCTGATTATTGAGATGTGAGTTTACCCTGAAATGAAGTTCTTATAAAGTTTTTTTTGCTTGTTTTCTTTTAATTTTGGGGTTGACATATGTGTGTTTTCAATTTTGCAGTTGTGAAGTATGTTGAGTTGATTCTATGTTTTTACTGCATTTTTGTGAAGTGCATTGCTGTTCTTTTTTTTCTTCTTCTTCTTTGCTTAATATATTCTTAAACATCTTCTGTAGAGCTGGTCTCAAGGCAACATAAACTCTTAGGGATTGGATGTCTGGGAAGGATTTTAATTCTCCATCATTGATGAAGCTTAGCTTAGCTTGGTAGGAAATTCTTAGTTGAAATTTTTTATCCTTGAGAACTTTGAAAATTGAACTCCATTCTCTTCTAGACACATGCCTGGTGCTATTCTGATTGTTCTTCCCCAGCAGGTAGTCTGACCTTTTTCCTTTCACTACTTTTAGGATTTTTTTTACACTCGTTTTGTGTAAGCAAATTACTATGTGTCTAGGAGATGGTCTTCTCATTAGATGCCTTGGAGGGGTTCTCTGAATCTCTTGTGTTTGGATGGTCATGTCTCTGATGAGATGAGGGAAATTTTCTTGAATGATCTCATGGAATGTTTGTTCCCAATTTTATCCATCTCCTTTTCTGCTTCAGGTTTAACAATCAGGCATAAGTTTGGCCTCTTAATATAACCACACATCTCTTGGAGGCTTTGTTGTGTCTTTTAAAGCTTCCTTTCTATGTTTTTAACATATTGGAGTAGTTCCATATTTTGGTCTTCAAGCTCTGAGATTATTTCTTGTGCTTAGTTAATTCTGCTTTCCATGCCTGTCAGTTTATTATTTATTTCATAGACAGTGTTCTTTATGGCCAACATCTTTGTTATTAATTCTTTCATATTTTCTTCTTGCCTTTCTGGATTCTTTTTATCCTCTTCAAGCATTCATTGATCTCTGCACTTGTGGACTGTGAGCAGTCATTCTGGGCACTCTTCACTGTTTGAGTTCAGAAGTCCATATTCTCATGCATTATCCTTCTTGGACTTTGTGGGGTACCTGTGTTTTTCCATTGATTTCATTCATGATGGATTTTTCCTTCTGTTTGCTTCATTGCCCAGTAAGAGAGAGAAGAGTTTTCACTTCTGTTTGCTCAACCCCCAATTCTTCCCTTGTTAGAGTCTCCAGGTTTTTTTCAATTTTGAAGTTGGGTTGGAAAGGGGAAGCTGTGCTGTCCTTTTGCAGTTTTGAGATTTGAATAAAGTGTATTGGGGGTTGCTACGATTCAAAAGCTGCTTTCAGATCACAAAGTTCACTGACTGGGATGTGGGTCCCCTGGGACCCACTTTTCACCTCCTCACAATTTGTCCATGTGATGTGGACATATACATATACCACGTGGGTACAAAATAACATAACAGAAAGAGAAAGAGTTGAAAAAAGAGAAGGGAGAAGAAAAGACAATGAAGATTAGTAGGGAAGGAAAAACAAACAAATCAACAAGCAGACAAACACACCAATAAAAAAGGAAGAAAAAACCTAAAACTGTGACTACGAAGACACTTTCACACTCATATATACCCTTATGCAAAAAAAGGAGAAGGAGAGGAACAAAACAAAGAAAACACACACACATATCAAAATATATAGAGAGAGCAAGGTAAAAATAATAATAAATGTAAATTTAAAAATAAATAAACATATAAAACTTTTGAAATCCTTGAGTGCCCTCTTGTGTCGGTTTCTGAAACTTCAGGTTTATTTTTGCTGCATGACCCAAACACCTCCACTCTTGACTTGTGGAATTAGGGAGGGGGCTCCAACCTCTAGGGAGAGGGCTCCTGCCCTCCTGCTCACCTTGCAGTCAGGGTGAGACTATGAACCATTTCAAACATATCTGTTTTCAACCCTCTCCACATGCACCAATCAGGTCATTCCCTGTGTGGGTCAAATGCCTTATAACTTGCTGGGGGAAGAGGGCTGAATCAGGTATAAGTTTAAAACTCACTCTCACTCATCTGCTGTGGGCTGAATTATTTGCCTCTGATTTACCTCTAGTCCTGTGAACGGCTCAGTGTGGGGGATCAGGTGACTTGGTCTCCAAGTTGAGCTTGTCTCTTTGGGGATAATGCACCCAGGGTATCCTCTCTGGATTAAGAGTGATCAACCTCAGAGAGGTGCTGAATTCACCCCCTCAGACTCAGGGAGCTGTTCTGCTGTTGAAATGGGCAGACTTATCTCTGAGGTGCCACCAGGCCAGGGGCAGTGGTGGCATCTCAACATTTTCTCCTCCACTGGGACTTGGGGACTGATCCCTCTGCTGTATTTTCTCACAGTCCCTGCTGTCAATGTTTAATCTGCCACCAGACACTGTGGTGGTAGGTGTTGCTGGCAATGGCTGTTCCCCACCACCCTTTTCTGGGTAGAGTCCCAACGATGGTGCCTGTCTCTGGGCCATGGATCTTGCTGGGATATAAGAAGCACTGTGTGCAGCAGCCACCTCAGCAGAAGAGTTCAGGCTGCTTGTTCCCACATCATCATTCAGATACTCACACACCCACTTGCACACACACTTGCATGCATATTTGTCCTTACACACACTCGCTTATACAGAGACTTACACACACTAACTGATTCCGTTGCCATCTTAGAATCCTCCCCAGTAGTGACTATTGATTTCTGAAAAGATAATATAAAACAATCTGTAAATTGTGACATCAAAACTATAAAATGGGGTAGGAATGATGACTTCAAAAGAAGTGTAGCATTTTAATATGTAGTCAAAATTGTCAGCTTAAAACAGCTTGTTATAACTACAAGATGTTTTCTGTGATATTTATGGTAACTCAAAGTAGACCTGTCATAGATACTGAAAAGACATAATGTAAGAAATGAAAGCATAACACTAGAAAAAATCACCTCATCACAAAAAAATCACAGGAGAGGGAAAAAAAAAAAAAAACAAGCAACAAATCTATAAAACAACCAGTAAACAATTAATAACCTGACAGTAGTAAATTGTCACATATCAATAGTTACTTTGTTTGTAAATAAACACAATTTTCCAGTCAAATACATAGAATGGCTAAATGGATAAGAAACCAAGATCCAACTACATGCGGTCTACGGGAGATTCACTTTACCTTTAATTGCACATAGACTCTAAAGGAAAGGATGGAAAAACATATTCCACAAAAAAGAAACCAAAATACAGCAGGAGTATCTATATTTAATCCAATAAAATGGATTTTAAGTCTAGTCTGAAAAAATGAAAAAAACATTGCATAATGATAAAAATGAACTTATCAAGAGAATATAACAATTATAAGTATATATGCTTTCAATGTAACAGTACCTAAATATGCAAAAAATGACAATGGATCTGAAGGAGAAATAGATGGTCATTCAATAACAGTAAGGAACTTCAACAACTCGCTTTCAGCAATGGACGGATCATCCAGACAGTAAGAAAACACTAACACTAGACTTAAACTAAATCAAATGAACCCAACAGTCATATAGAGTGTATTTCATCCAAAAACAGCAGAATGTACTCCCCCCCATTTTCCATATAGGTCACATATCATGTCCCCAAAAAAGTCTTAACAACTTTAGAAGGTTGCAAATCTAACATGTATTTTTTCCAACCAAAGTGTTTTAAAAATATGAAATAATGCCAGTAGGAATTTCAGAAAATTTACAAGTACATGAAAATTAAACATGTTTCTAAGTAACTAATGAGTCAATGAAGAAACTAAAAGTAAGTTAAAAAATATATTTCAACAAAAAATAGCACAACATACTAAAACCTATGGAATGCAGCAAAAGTTGTTCTAACAGAGAAGTTCATAATAATACAGGACTATATCACAGGCAGAAAAATGATAATAAGCAGCCTAATATTATATTTCAAGAGGTTAGAAAACCATAAACAAACTAAGCCCCAAATTAGCAAATGAAAGAAAATAATAATGATCAGAGCAGAAGAAAATGAAATAGAAACTAGAAAAATAAAATTCAACCAAACTAAGGGATGGCTTTTTGAAAAAATTACAAAATAAAGAAAGTTATGTCAATTTAAGAAAAAAAAAAGAAAGAAATATGGTAACTTGAATAATATTAATTTTTCTGATCCATGGGATCTTTTTCCATTTGTTTGTGTCATAAAATTTCTTTCCTCTGTGTTTTGGAGCTCTTTGTAGAGCTATTTCACTTCATTGTCTAAATCTATTCCTAGGATTTTTATTTTTTGGTAGTTATTATAAATTGGATTGAGTTCTTCATTTGGTCCTTTATTTGTTATGTTAATTTTATATTTTGAGACTTTAATACATTTATTTATAAAATCTATGAGTTCTTCTGGAGATTTTAGAGTCTTCTAGATATAATGTCCTACAGTTAGCACAAAGATAATTTAACTTTCTCCTTTCCAATTTTAATTTTTAAATTTTGGTCTCTTGCCTGATTGCTCTGGCTAGATATTCCCATGTTGTATTAAAAATAAGGGGTGAAAGTGAGCATCTTTGTCTTGTTGCAGTTCTTAGGGGGAATGTTTTCAAATTTTTCCCACATAGGATGATGCTGGCTATTGGCTTGTCATATATAGTCATTATGATTTTGAGATATGTTATTTCTATGCCTAATTTTTGTGGGGTTTTATCATGAAGAAATGCTGATGCTATCAATGATTTTTCTGCATCTAATGAAATTATCATATGATTTTTTCTTTAATTCTGTATATATGATGAATTACATGAATTGATTTGCATATATTGAACCATCCTTGCACCCTTAGAATAAAACCAACTTTAAAATTATTCAGAGCATATTAATTTTTGGATGTGCTGTTTGAGTTGTATTTTTTGAGGATTTTTGCATCGATGTTCATCAAGAATTTCAGCCTGTAGTTTACTTTGTTGTGTTCTTATCTGGCCTTCGTATTAGGGAAATACTGGCTTCAGAAAATAAATTAGGAAGAATTTCCTCTTCAATTTTTTGGTACTGTTTCAAGAAGATTTGTATGTCTGATAGAATTTGGCTATGAATCGATCTGATCCTGGACTTCTTTTTGGGCAGATTTTTTATTAGTTATTCAATTTCACTACTAATTATTAGTCTACTCAGGAATTTATCAGTTTTCTCTAGGTAATCTAGTCTGTGAGTGTGTAGTTGTTCATAGTAGTCTGTGATGACCTTTTGTATTTCTACACTCTGTGTTATAATATCTCCTTTTCCAGTTCTGATTGTATATGTTTGGATCTTCTCTCTTCTTTTCTTTATCATTCAATTCAATCCCTTTGAAAATCCCAATATCATTTTTCACAAAATTAGACAATTCAATCCTAAAATTCATGTGGCACCATAAAAGATCCCAATTATCCAAAGCAATCTTAAGCAAAAAAAACAAAGACATAGGCACTGAATTACCTGATATTAAATTATACTACAAGGCTGTAGTCACAAAAACAACATGGTGTTGGTATAAAAATTGCTTAGAACAATAAGAACAGAACCTAGAAATATTGCTACATATCCAAAGTCAACAGATCTTTGACAAAGTTGACAAAAACACACATTGGATAAAGTACACCTTTTTTTTCAATAAATTTTGCAGAAAAAAATGGATTACCATATGCAGAAGGATAAAACCGAGTACTTATTTCTCACCACATGCAAACATCAACTAAAGATGGATCAAATATTTAAATGTTAGACAAGAAACTATAAAAAAGAAGAATACCCAGGAAAAACCTCTTGGTCTAGGCAAATAATTCATGACTAAGACCTCAAAAACACAAGCAGCAAAAACAAAACTAGAGATGCTTAAACATAAAGTCTTTTGCATAGCAAAAGGTGAAATGAACTGAAAGAATGAGAGAAAATATTTACAAATAATGCATTTAATAGGAGACTACTATTCAAATTTTATGAGGTATTCAAATAACAATAAAAATCAAACAACCCCATTCAAAAGTTGACAAAGGAAATGAATAGATATTTTTGAAAAGAAAACCTCAATGACCAGTAAGCATATGAAAAAATGCTTAACATCACTAATTATCAGAAAAATGCAAAAAGCACAGTGAGATATCAACTTACACAAGTCAAAATGGTTATTATTAAGAAGTTAAAAATATTTGTTGGTGAAGATATAGAGAAAAGGAGTGATTTTACACTGTTGATAAGAGTGTAAATTAGTACAACATCTATCGGAAACAATATGGAAATATCACAAAGAACAATTCCACTACTGGGTAGCTACCGCTCCCATAAAGCATATTCAAAAAGACACCTGCATGCTTACATTTACTGAAGTACTATTCACAATAGCAAAAATATGGAGTCAGCCTAAGTGTCCCTCAATGAACTATTGGATAAAGAATATCTGATACAAAAAAATTGAATACTATTCAGTCACAAATGAAACCATGCCTTGTGCAGTAACATGAAAGGAACCAAAAACCATTACGTTAGTAGAACAAGACAGAAACAGAAAATCAAATACTGCATTTTCTCCCTTAGAAGTGGCAGCTAAATAATGGGTATATAGGAACATCGAATGTGGAATAATAGATTGGGGACTCAGAAGAATGGGGGGGTGAAATATGCTAATTTACCTTAAGAGTATAACGTATATTATATGGGTGACAGTTACATTAAAAGTCCAGACTTTATCACTATGCAGTATATTCATGTAACAAATCTGCACTTGTATGCCTTAAATTTATATAAAAATATTTTTATAAGACAAAAAAAGAAAAGTTGCAAAATAAAAAATCAACATACAAAAATCAGTCATGTCTCTATAAGCAAATACTGAACTATCCGAAATAGAATTTAAGAAAGAAATCCCATTCACAATAGCTACATATTTATAGCATCTCACACCAGAGATCATTATATGAAATAAAATAAGTCAGTCACAGAAAGGCAAATATCTACCTGTTCTCACTCACATGTGGAAGCTGAAAAAGTGTATCTCGTGGAGATAGAGAGAACAATAATTACAATAGAAATAAAGCAATAAAATACCTAGGAATACATTTAACCAAGAAGGTAAATGATTTCTATAATGAAAACTATAAAACATCAATTTGAGAAATTGAAGAAAGCACAAATAAATGGAAAATCATCTTGTGTTCATAAATTGGAAAAATTAATGTTGGTAAAATGTTCATAATACCCAAAATTATCTAAAGGCTCAATACAATTCTTACCAAAGTACCAATGTCATCCTTTACAGAAATAGAAAACAAAGTCCTAAAATTTAGATGGAAACACAAAAGATCCAAATAGTTAAAGGAACTTGAGGACACAAACAAAGATGAAGGCATCATACCACTTGACTTCAAAATACACTACAAAGCTATAAAACCTTAAGCAGTGTGATAATGGCATGGAAATATACATTTAAATCAGGAGAACAGAATAGAGAACCAGAAATAAATTCATACAATTACAGCCAACTGATTTTCTACAAAAATACCAAGAACACATACAAGAGGAAGTACACCCTCTTCAATAAATTATACTGTGAAAATGGAATGTTTAAATGTAGACGTCTCAAACTGTCACCATATACAAAAATTTAAAAATGGAATAAAAACATAAACGGAAGACTCAAAACTGTGAAACCACTAGAAGAAAGCATTGAGTGAATGCTTTGTGACAGTGGTTCAGGTAAAAATCTTTTTGGAGAAGAGTTCAAAAGAGCAGATAGAAGCAAAAATAGACATATTGGATTACATCAAATTAAAAAGCTTCTTGACAGCAAAGGAAATGAACAACAGATTAAAGAGATGATCTACAAAAGTGGAAAATATTTGAGAAGGAACTCAATAGCAAGAAACAAATAATCTAGTTTTAATAAGGGGGAAAAGACTTGAAGGGACATTTCTCAAAAGAAGACATACAAATGGCCAAGAGATATATGTAGAAATGCACAACATAATTAATAATCAGAGAAATGCAAGCCAAAATCACAATGAGATACCACCACATTCCAGCTAGAATGGCTATTACCAAAAATACAAAACAAAACAGTGGTGCTGAAATGATAATAATAAAAAACTCATGGTGAAGAAAAGGGAAAGTCTTGTGCATTGTTGGTGGAATGTAAATTAGTACAACCATTAGGGAAAGAGCAAAAATATTAAAAATAGAAATATCATATGAGCTACCAACTCTAGTACTGGTATTTATTTATACACTCCCATGTTTATTGCAGCACCTTTCACAATAGCCAATATATGAAATCCATTTAAGTGATCGCACAATAGGTGAACAAATTTAAAAATATGACATGTATATACAAAGAAATACTATTCAGCCATAAAAAGAAGGAACTAAAATTTGCAACAACACGGATGAACCTGGAGAATGTCATGTTAAGTGAAATAAGCCAGGCACAGAAAGACAAATACTGCATGAACTTACCCATATGTGAAACTTAAAAAAAGTTGATCTCATAGAATTATAGAGTACAGTTGTGGACACCGGAGGCTGGGGCAGTGGAAGGATGAGAAGTAGAGGGATATCTGTAAAGGGATACAAAATTGAAGTTAGGAGGAACACATTTAAGAAATCTGTTATGCATAACGGTGATAAGGATGATATATTGTGGTTTCTTTTTCTTTTTTGAGTGGGAGTCTCACTCTGGCACCCAGATTGGAGGGCAGTGGCACGCTCCCAGTCACAGCAGCCTCAACCTGCTGGGCTCAGGTGATCCTTCCACCTCAGCCTTCCAATTAGCTGGAACTGCAGGCATGCGCCACCACACCTGGCTAATTTTTTTGATTTATTGTAGAGATGAGGTCTCGCCAAGTTGCCCAGGCTGGTCTTGAACCTGTGGGCTTAGGCAGTCCTCTCATCTCAGAATCCCAAGTGCTGGGAATATAGGTGTGAGCCACTGCGCCTGGCCAATATACTGTATTCTTTAAAACAAATGAAGAGTGTGTGTTAAGTGGTCTCACCACAAAAGCTATAGCTATATGAAGAAATGCATATATTAGTTTGTTAGATTTAGTCATCCCATAATCTATATATACTTCAAAGTATCATGTCGAATACCATAAATACATACAATTTTATCTGTGAATTTAAATAAATAAATACATTTTGAAAATTGTATAAGACAATTTTTATAAGGTAGCAATCTCAGGGCAACTTAAGTAAAAAGATAGAAATATGTCTATTACAGTAACCAAAGGTTTTACAAAGGAAGGATTAAATGATAGCTCCTAACTGTTGTATAAGTATGGGATTTCTAATTCCTTGCCAAAAAACATCATGAAACCAAGAGAGGTAATACCTATGGATTTACATGAAGGGAACACAGTTCACCCCCTTGGTGAAGAGGAGAATAGCAATTTTCTGGAGATAGCAAGGGCTGTGTTTCCATCAGAGTCAAAGTTTTGGAGACCCAAGGGACCTAGACAAGACAGGTTTCTCTCCAGAGTTTAGATTTTGAAGAAAACTTATCCTTGGGTTTGTAATAAGGTGTTAGGTTTCTGGAAGGCAAGGAAGTTAGTCCATGGAGAAAGAGTAATCAAGCCTGGATTCACCTCATGTTTAATAGACAGTCTTGGGAACAGAGGATGTAAGAGAAAAAAAAATTTATTTCGGTGCAGAGCAATGTCTTAGAGGGACATGGTGTGATCAGAGTTGGAATAACAGAAGAAATGTGTCTAATGAGCAAGTATACAAAGCTGTAAATATCTTCTCTGCTGGTTGTTTCTTTTGAAGTTCTAAATCTGGTTTGAGTACTGATACTTGATTTTTTCCTACAGTTCTGTCTGAGGACAAAGTTTCAGTCTCCATTATCAACTATCCAGGAAGGAATTTGCACTTCAATAAGAAGACTTTCCTTTTTTTTCACTTTGATTCTGTTTTATTCTGCATTTTACATATTATCAATCCAGTTTTACATTCTCACAGGATCAGCAATGACAACAGCCACCAAGTCTCCCAAGACTGCTGCGGCAAGATGGTCACAGCTGCAGCAGAAGGTAAAGCACTGATATGCTCACAAAGCAACACAAAATAGCCTTGCACAATGCTTCTTCCATTTCATTTCTCTTAAACTGATGCCTGACATAAAAGATCACTGCTGAAGAACCCAAGCCTTTTCTTCTTCATGCCTTGAGCAAAATGTTAAACTTATCTGACAGGGTGAACAAGGTCTATTTAATAACTAATGGTACACACATGAAAAATCCTTTATGATACATAAATGTTTCATTACACAGGGTACAAAAATACTTTTCACGTTTTGGTTGGTTAAAGGTTTGGAAAGAGAGGCTCAAGGGTGAGTGTGCTGTGGAGGGGTGAACAGTGAGGGGGCATTGCTCCTGTCTGCTGGCCCATCTGAGAAGGGGACAGCAGAGCCTGATTTGAACCGACAGAGTAGACACTGTCTCCTGGCTGGGTGATGGTTGTGGAGCCTGGAAGCATGTGGAGGGTGGGGAAAGGGTGAGCAGAGCAGCTGGCTGCAGGGCTTGGGCCTCTCTGAGGATGTGGGTGCAGGGGCAGGGTGCAGAGAGAGGGACCAGGCAGGAGGAATCCCTGGTGGCCAGAACCTGTTGCTCTGGTGATGGTGAGAGCAAACTGTACACTCACACAAGTGTGAATGTCTTCATTCATGCCCCAAAACATGCAAAATCAAATGCCTTGTTTCCTTGAGGTGGAGCTACAGAAACAAGTTTGGGCATGAGGTCGGGTCTCACGGGGTCCCACTGAGGCCTCTCAGTTGGATCTGGGTGCCCCAGCTAGAAGATCCCCAAATTCTCCTGGGAGTCCTTGGAGAAAGGCTTTGGGGATCAGAACAGGGCAAGGGGGAGGAAGAAAGGGAAACAGGAGGCTGCCCACTGAGTCAGGTCTCAAGTTCACAACCTCTGCAGGGCAGCAGCAGCTCTGCACAGGCTGCCTGGGGCAGTGGGAGCTCAGAGCACCAATTTGAGCACCACCACAGATGCCTTGAGCCAGTTCCCTGGTGACAAGACTGAGGAACTAACAGAACTGATGATACTTCCATCCTTGCTGGGTGGTATCAGAGGAAGGGTACCAGCTCACCTGAGCATGGAGGTCAGCGGCAACAGCAGCTGTGACAACTGCATAGGTAAATGCAGCATGGGAGATGGCTGGGCTCAGCTCTGTGATGTACAGTGGATAAGGGGCCAAGCCTTTGGGGATGCATGGATCCGAAAAGCCCTTCACCAGGTCCTAGGGATCTCAGGCGATGAAATGTGCTCCTAGGGCAGGGTGCACGTTGCTGGGATCTAGTGTTGCTATTAGCTTGCTCTTGGCCATCTTGGTGTTGACTTTGAGGCCCTCTAGCCTCAGGGCCTGTGTGTTTTCAGGATCAAAGCAAATACCATTCAGTGTGCATTCTTGGTCACTTCCGCTCCTGCCTGGCTGTCAAAGACAACAAAACCAGCAACCTGTCTTGTGGGGAGCTTGAATTATTTTTTTTGTATGTGAGTGAGTATCCTATGGAGGTTTTCTGATTTTTCAAAACATGTATTCGTGTGCAGCTTCATCAAAGATTAAAAATACTCTAAAATTGTTATTCTTGCTACAAAATACATATAGAATAGGGTCAATTTCATTCCCCTTGTAGATTTTGTATTGGTATGATATGTTTCCAAAATTCTACTATTTATGTAAGTAGTGTAGTAAGTTATGGATGGCATTCAAGTGGGTGGCAGTGGGGGGCCCCAGGGTGGTGAGAGGGGTGTTCGTCGCACCTGGCTGGGGTCACATCAAGTTTGGCGGGTGCGGGAAGAGGGGAGGAGTGCGGGGAAAGCCAGGAGCATCTGAGTCAAGCCCACCAGCCGCTGCCTCCTCCTTTTCACCACCTCTGACTAATGTACCTGTGGCAGCCAAGGATATTTTCTTTTTTTTTCACCTTTAAATTTTTTATTTTAAATTGTGGGGTACAACTCAGGGTTAGGTATACAAATATTCATTGTGAAGTACCCTTGTTGATGAGGTGTGCCCCCTCTTTCCCAGGCAGTTTTCCATTACCGCCAATCCCAGCTCCCCGCTCCCCTTCCCCCATGCCCCTGCAGTTTCCCACTGCTGTCAAGCCTTTTGTTATTGCATTACAATAGTTGTTCAAGGTTCATATATAAGTGAGAACTTGTGACACTCATTTCTTTGTTTCTGTGAAAGATCACTCAGTATTATAGACTCTAAGTCCATCCAAGTTGCTGCGAAGTTCATGATTTTGTTCTTTTTTTTTGAGTTGGAGTCTCACTCTGTCACCCAGACTGGAGTGCAGCGGCTGCTCCCAGCCACCGCAGCCTTGACCTGCTGGGCTCTGGCGATCCTTCCACCTCAGCCTTCCAAGTAGCTGGAACTACAGGCGTGCACTACCACGCCCAGCTAATTTTTTGATTTATTGTAGAGATGAGGTCTTGCTTGCCCAGGCGGATCTCGAACCCGCGGGCTCAGGCAATCCACTCACCTCAGCCTCCCAAAGGCACGGGATTACAGGCTGAGCCACCGAGCCCAGCGATTTTGTTCTTCTTTATGGTTGCATAATATTCCATCATGTATATATGCCACATTTTTTTATCCAGTCCTCTTTTTATGGGCAGCACTTTTGCTTCCATGTTCTTGCCATTTTGAACAATGTTGCAATAACATATGTGTGAAGCTGTCTTTTTTATAGAGTGATTTGAGTTCTTTTGGGTGTATTCCCAGTAGGGGGATTGCAGGGTCATTTGGAAGGTCGATTTTTAGAACTTTTAAGTATTGCCACTCTGTTTTCCACAGAGGTTCTACTAATTTACACTCCCACCAACAGTGTAGAAGCGTGGAACTCAAATGTGCTGAAAAGAAAAAAACAAACAGCCCCATTACAAAGTGGGCAAAAGATATGAATAGACAGTTCTCAAAAGAAGACATATGAGCAGCCAACAGACACATGAAAAAATGTTCAGCCTCACTAGTCATCAAAGGAATGCAAATTAAAACTACACTGAAATACCACCTAACTCCAGTCAGAATGGCCATCATCAATAACTCAAAAAATAACAGATTATGGAGAGGATGTGGTGAAATAGGATATTTTCTTACAGAAAACCCATCAGCGTGAGCCCAAGGGGCCAGAGGTACTCAGGAAAAGGGTCAGAAAGAATGGAAGCTGTGTACATGGACCTGAGGTCACCTGAGAGACGATCTAGCCTAGCCCAGAGCAGAGAGATTGCTGTGATTGTTTGCTTGCTTATGAATGTCTTTATGTATGATGCTAAAAATAGAAGAGAGTAGAGGAGGGGCCAAGATGGCGACCGGGCAGCGTGGTCTGTGAGACCTCCGCAGAAGAGGACACAGAAAGACTCCAGATCTCTCCCAGGGGGCCTGCTCCCCCACACGGAACTTGTCCACGGACACCGCGAGGCATTACAGCGGG
>CAUYQG010058792.1:0-11132 GCA_963574415.1 Tarsius wallacei | reverse complement strand
AGTTGGAGTCTCACTCTGTCGCCCAGACTGGAGTGCAGTGGCCGCTCCCGGCCACTGCAGCCTCGACCTGCTGGGCTCCGGCGATCCTTCCGCCTCAGCCTTCCAAGTAGCTGGAACTACAGGCGCGTGCTACCACGCCTGGCTAATTGTTTGATTTATTGTAGAGATGAGGTCTCGCCAAGTTGCCCAGGGGGGTCTCGAACCCTCGGGCTCTGGCAATCCACTCACCTCAGCCTCCCAAAGCGCGGGATTACAGGCTGAGCCACTGAGCCCGTAAATAGATATTTTAATGTAGAAGTTGGGTCGTACCCCTTGTCACTACCTACCTCCACACTTTGAAAGTCATTTCTTTAAAAAACAGACATTCTCTTGGTGTTGCCAATGTCTTGAATACATGATGATTACTAATATATATTGTGAAGAGAACATACACCATTGAGAAGGCATGCAATTCATGAATTCATTCAAAGAATTATTATTGCGTGCTATTATTTTCCAAGCATTTTTCTGAATGCTAAGAATACAGGAATAAACAAAACAGAAAAAGTTCCTTCACTCAAAGAGCATATTATCTTGCAGTGAAGACAAATACTAAATAAATAGACAAGTGATTATCTAGTTTGTCAGATGATAATAAGTTCTATGAGGAAATATAAAACAGAGTAAGAGAAATGAAAAGTGCCTGTGCAGGTAGAGAAAATGGTGGTTATTTTATGCAGGTAAACAGGGAACCCAAATGAAGTAAAGGAGCAAGCCATGCCAATGTCAGGACAAAGAGTTCCAGGTGGTCAGGAAAGCAAATACAGAAACCATGAGGTGAGAGAGTGCTTGGGTGTATGAGAAATGGCAAAATGCCCAGAGTATATGGATCAACTAAGCAAGAGGCAGAATCCTAGGAGATGAGATAGGTAAAGCAGGGAAAGATGATGTTGACCCCCGCAGGGTGCTGTGAGAACTTTGGCTTTGTTCTGAATGAGAGAAGAAGCTCTTGGAGGTTATGAGCAGAGGAACAAAATCAGCAAATGCGGGTTTTAGAAGTTAATTGTTTCTGCTGTGGAAACACCTGATTTGAAGGGATAAGAACTAAAAAGAGGAGATAACATACAAGATCACTATAGTAGTCTAGGAGTTAGATGGAGGTTGAATGAATAGGGAACTGGAGGGGGCGAGAAGAGATCAGATTTGGAATATATATGTGGAAAAAAAGAGCATATATGTAATATATAGGGCTAGCTAACAGCATTTGTTATGGATTGCATGCACAAGAAAGGACTCAAGGATAACTCAAGGTAATTTAATATAAATAATGAAAAAATGAGGCTGCCATTTGTAATATGGACCAAGAGAGAAAGGTGAGAAAATGAAATCAATTTGAATAAATTGTGTTTTAGAAGTAAAATTACATATACAAGGGATAATGCTGGGGAGGAAGTTGGTATTATTCTCATTTTAGGAAAGAGGGATGAGATTGAGGGTGACGTTGAGTAGTTGTCACTTACAAATGATACATCAAATTATGTGAAAGGTGAGATCCTAGGAAGTGAATGGAATCACAGAAGAAAGGAGTTTCAAGGAAACCAACTTGGGGCATTCTAAAGTTAGAGGACAGAGAGACCAGGAGAAACCTACAAAGAAGACTGAGAAGGAAGAGCCAGTGAAGGAAAGAGGATCAAGGGAGTCTGCGCCGTGAATGTTAAAAGGATGTGTGATGAGGAAATCTTTTTTTTTTTTAACTGATACTGTTATTTTTTGTAATGATCCAGTTGTTTATTTATAGAGTAATACCCTCAAATGACATCACATTTTGCTGATAGCAACAGGAGAGAATGCAGTGTATTTAGGTGCAAAGGCAGATAGATTGATAACATGTGGTTGTGGGAGCATGAGAAATCTCTCTTCTCCTTTCTTTATTCTCACTGAAATAGGAAGAAATAGTCATGACTTTGCTAGCATGACCACAGAGAAGGAAGATTGAAGTTTTCAAGAGAGAAGATGCTTTAGAAGCGTGGGACAATAAATGGAGCAGGAAGATCTGATATTGTGTTAAATTAGTTTTCTATTACTGTCCTACAAATTTACCATGAATTTAGTGGCTTAAAACAGTACAAACTTAGTATCTTACAATTCTGTAGGGCAGAAGTCCAATACAGGTCTCCTTAGGCTAAGATCAATGTGTTGACAGAACTGGTTTTCTTTCTAAAGGTTTTAGGGGACAATCCCTTTCCTTGTCTTGTCCACCTTCTAAAGGTCTCCTGCATTCCTTGGCACCTGGCACCATTTTCGAAGCCAACAGTGGGGGATCAAGTCTTCAGATCATATATCTCTAACCTACTCTGCCTTTTTCTTTTACTTTTAAAGACTGATGTGGCTAGATTGGACCTACCCAGATAAGGTAATCCAAGGTAATCTCCCCATCTCAAGGTCTTTAATTTAATCACATCTGTGAATTCCTTTTTCCCATATAAGGCAACATATTTACTGATTCCAGGGATTAGTACATAGATATTGGGGGGAACATTTTTTTGTCCTATCACAAATGTCTTGGCAGCACTAAGAAGCCACTTAAAATGAATGATCATCAATATAATATAGGAAACATCCTTATTATTTCTTTTTCCCAGAAAAGTATTGCTGTCTTTGTTTATGTGCAAAGGATATGAAAAGTTAGATTTAATCAAGCTTGGAGTTTTATGAGAGAACTATAGTTATGTGTTCCTTAATAATGAGATATGTTCTGATAAATGTGCTGTTAGGCAACTTGTCATTGTGAGAATGAACATCAGTGTACTTACACAAACCTAGGTAGTATATATAGCCTACTATACACCTATGCTATATTGTCTATCTTATTTCTCCTAGGCCACAAACCTGAACAGCATGTTGCTGTACTGAGTACTATGGGCAATTGTCTTTTTTTGGGAGGGGTGTCAAGATCTCACCCTGTCATCAAGGCTGAAGTGAAGTAGTATGATCGTGGCTCATCACATCCTTGACCTCTTGGGTTTTGCAGGCCATCATTCTGCCTCAGCCTCCTCAGTGGCTGGGACTGTAGGTATGTGCCACCATGCCCTGCTAATTTTGATTTTATTTTATTTTATTTTATTTGTAGAGACAAGATTTTGCTATGTTGCCTAGGCTGGTCTCAAACTCCTGGGCTCAAGCTATCCCCCTGTTTCAGCTTCCCAAAATGCTGGGATTGCAGGCATGAGCCACTATGTCTGGTCCCACTACAGACAATTGTAACACATTGGTAATTTTGTATGGTAACATAGAAAAGATACAGTAAAATACAATTTCATTTATTTATTTGTGTTGAAGTCTCACTCTGTTGCCCAGGCTAGAGTGCAGTAGCACACTCACAGCCACTGCAGCTTCAACCTGCTGGGCTCAAGCTATCTTTTTACCTCAATCTGCCAAGTAGTTGAAACTACAGTCACACACAACCATGCCCAGCTAATTTTTTTTATTGTAGAGCCAAGGTCTCACCAAATTGCCCAGACTGGTCTCGAACCCCTAGGCTCAGGCAATTCTCTTGCCTCCACCTCCCAAAATGCTGACATTACAGGTGACAACTTTATAATTTTATGAGACACTATGGTCCATCACTGACAAAATCTTTGTTATGAGGTACATGACTACATAAGAAAAGAGGGAGGGACAGAAAGCTTGAGGATATAAACAAGGAAATAAATTTATGACAGATTACAATATCTTACCTAGATATTGAGAGAAGTAGAGACATGAGGTGGTGAGGGATAAGGAAAACGGGTGGATAAATGGATATCACAGTCAGGTATGAATAAAGTATTTTTAAGTCAGAGAATATATAAGAGTGGTGGTCAGAGAATGAGAATTTAGTAATGAGATTAAGGAGGGGTACAGGAATTGCTGAAGAACAAAGACATTGGAAGAAAGGGACCCAAAGACTGAAGAGGATTCAAAGGATCATCCATGAGAATATCAAATTTAATAAATGCAAAAAGAATTTTTAAGGGTGTCATCAAGAGCTAAATTCACTAAGGGATGGAGGGCAGTGAGAGTCACCCATTGCCATCGAAATATCTGCAACAAAAAGTGTAAAGACAATGGGGTATAACGCATGAGCTTGGAGTATGCTGGAGATTTCCAGAAAGAGTGAAGAGTAGCTAGAGGTAGAGATGAAAAGCAAGGAGAGTCTGTCAAACAGGCATGTGTGAGAGAAAGTCACCATTTGAAAAAACTACAGAGGAATGCATATCCCCAGGGAGGGACAGATTTTAATTAAAGGAAGAAGGTGAAGGGAAGTTGCAGAGTAGGTAGAGATGACAGAGAGATTCGCTGGTAACCAATCATGAGTTCTAGAGGTTCCCATCCTGAATGGATTGTTAAGAGTTGGGAAGGGGTAGAACATGTGATTAGTAGGAAAAGAAGGAGGAGGAGGAGGAGGAGGAGGAGGAGGAAGAGGAGGAGGAGGAGAAGAAGAAATATAGAAAGCTACATGAACATGGGTTTCTGGGTATAAGAGACAGCTAGGGAATATCAGCCTTCTCTCTTAGGCTTGTCATGGTAGCAAAGGTAAGCAAGAATAAGTAGAGTGATGAAATAATCCTGATGGTTAGGCCAGTGGACAGGGATAGAGAGCCTGTGAATGTTGGAGAGGGAAAAAAGTCTTGCTGTGAGTGTGTGGAGCTATCAAAGAAGTGTGGGCTAAAGGTGGGTCAAAGTTACCTGGAACATGTAGAATCTAGGCAAAATGAATTTTTGCTGGAAACTTTTGGTATTGGCTTAAAAACATGGCCAGTAAAGGGGCAGTTGTACTGTAACTTTTTAAAAATGGACACATAATTTTAACACTACATACTGTTCTAAACACACATAATTATAAGTGTGCCAGGTATCTTTTGACCTCTGTTTTGATTTCATCATTTACCCACGAGTTGTTTAGCATCATACTGTTCAGTGTCCATGTCCAAATCAAAACCACTCTGAGATACCACCTAACTCCAGTCAGAATGGCAATTATCAATAACTCGAAAAATAACAGTTGCTGGAGAGGATGTGGCGAAAAGGGAACACTTCTACACTGTTGGTGGGAGTGTAAACTAGTGCAACCTCTGTGGAAATCAGGGTGGCGATTCCTAAAAGCTCTAAACACCAACCTCCCATATGACCCCGCGATCCCCCTACTGGGAATATACCCTGAAGAACTCAAATCACTTTATAAAAAAGATACCTGCACTCGGATGTTTATTGCAGCATTGTTCACAATATCAAGAACCTGGAAGCAACCTTGCTGTCCATCAAAAGAGGACTGGATTAAAAAAATGTGGTACATATACACAATGGAATACTTCGCAGCCATAAGAAAGAACGAAATCATGAATTTCGCAGCAACCTGGATGGAACTAGAGTCTATAATACTGAGTGACCTCTCACAGAACAAAGAACTGAGTATCACATGTTCTCACTCATATAGTAGACCTCGATCATCCAACGTATTACCATAAGAAAATGACTGACAGTGGTGGGAAACTACAGGGGGGGAGGGGGAGGGAGATGGGATTAGTGGTAGTAAATATCTGTCTGGGGATGGGGAGACACCTCTTATCAACAAGGGTGCCTAAACGAAGCATATTTGTATACCTAACCCAAACACAATATCATAATAAAAAATACTGAAAACAAAAAAAGAATGGGTTAGCTCGATATGTGAAAACATGGAAAGTTAAAGGGTAAATGTGACATAAAACACAACATAAATTATCTTTTACGAAAAACATGAACAAAACCCCCTTTCTGTCTTTATATATGTGTGTGTGTATGTAAGAATATGTGTGCATGTAAATGTACACACTTACACACATGAGTGTATATGTGTCTAGGTATATATGTTTTATGTATGTATGTGTATATATATATCCACAGTAAAGGATGGAGTAAAGCCTTATCAGGCAAATGAGTTTAGATTGAAAAATTGTAAAATAAGGAAATCACTAGAGCAAAGCTGTCAAATGGTTCATGTGGAAAGTCATGCAAGTTGAGGTTTGAGTCACAGAGACTGAGTGTTGAGAGGCACCTGGAGGGTTGTAGTGAGCATTGATGAGACATGATGGACGTGAATGAAAAACATTGAGAGGAGAGATTTGGAGTGATTTGGTGATTGTATATAGACATGGGGAAAAATATGATAATAATAACCAACATTAACTGAAAGTGTTTATGTTGTGCCTGATGGTGTTGGAGACTGATAGATAGATGATTAATTGATGATAGATACATAGACAGATAGATAGGTAGGTAGATAGATAGATAGATAGACAGATAATGATAGATAGGATAGCTATTCATTTAAACCTTACTCATATTCCTAAGAAAAAGATATTATTTCAGTCTCATCTTACAAATAAGGAAACCAAGGCACAGATAGGTAAAGCAACTTGTTCAAGGTCACAAGTGAGGAATGGAATTAGGAGGTTGCATCCAAACAGCTTCTTTCTTAAGCTGAGCATGTGCATGTTAGGGAGTTTGTCCTTCAAGGTTGGATGGGAAATAAGGACACAGGTCTTACAGGGTTCCCTCTGGCAAATGTTCTATTTCTCTGATTTTTGTTTAGCTATTTGTTCAATTAGGTATTTATTCATTACAGCCTAAATTTTCTTAAAAACACTATCTTGTTACCTGACACTGTCTTTCTGGAGTGCACACAGTGCTGACTTCAGAGTAAATTGTCAAGTGTGATCCTTTTTACTGCTGAGGCCGCCTGATCAAGCAGCAAAGATGTCACAGGCAACTCTAAGTCTTTTATGTGTTCTAAATCCATTCATCCCTTCACCTTCAGCCACTCTCACTGAACAAGTATGCTGTATTTTAAATCTTCGGATTTTTTTTTTTTTTTTTTTTTTTTTGCTTTTGCTTTCTGTGGATGGTGGATGCTATTTCCCTTGGGCTCCAACACATCTCTCAAGAAAGCCAGGCTTTTTCTTTCCCCAGGCTACTCAAGGATTTTGTACCTGGTGCCTGAATGACTTGCAGCCTCCATCCCCACCCTGAGCAGAATGGTCTCACCCAGACTCTAAGAAAATACAATTACATGTCAGGCATGATTGCTCACATCTGTAATTCTAGCACTTTGGGATTTTTGCCCATGGGTTCAAGACCAACCTGGGCAACTTGGTGAGACCTTGGTTCTACAATAAATAAAACAATTAGCAGGGTGTGATGGCACGTGTCTGTACTTCCAGCTACTTGGAAGGTTGAGGCAGAAGGATCACTTGAGCCCAGCAGGACAAGGCTGCGGTGGGCAAAAGAGTGGGCCAAAGAGTGAGACTCTGACTTAAGAAAGAAAAAAGAAAGTACTATTAGAACACCCTTCCCTTTCTTTCCATAGGTGTTGATCACAGACTGCCTTAGAGCTATAACAGAAACTGCACCCCACCTCCAGTCCCTGCCTCACCTCCATTCCACACTTCTCATTCTCCACTCCACCTAGAGCCTGGTCAACTTGCAGATTCATAAGCAAAATAAACGGTGGCTACTGTTTAAACCCACTGCTTTGGAAAATTCATTTCACAGAAATAGATAATCAGAACATATGTAGTCATCAAACACAGTCAATCAGTTAGTATAATGACATACTATAATATTCATATGTAATCCCTCAAACAGGCATTTGATAAAACTAACCATTCATTTCTTATTAAGAATTTTTTGTAAATGATAAGGAAAAGAAAAGTCCTTAAGCATGGTCATGAACCTCTGTGAACTATCTATTAACCAACACCATACACACTATGGGCCATTGTAGGCATTCATTCTTATTAAACTCTAAAGAACAAAAAAGACATCAAAATTACAAGAAAGCATCCTAGAAATCTGAACCAAAACACTAAAATAGGAAAAGTAAATAAGAAGTGTACTATCATAAAGGATATAAAATTAACAATATTAATAGATTATATGGTTCCTACCTCAAAAACTTAAGGAAAATAAAATATTATGGGAAAAAAGAGTCACCATTTGTAAAACAAGCATTTTTTCAAAATATGTATACCTTTAAGCCTACCAAAAATTAGCATATGATTTATCATTGAGCCAAGGGCCATTGCCTTAGTCACCAAATCAACTAGAGAAAGATCTGTAATTACTGCTTATAAGAATTAGCTTAGGCTGTTTAGTGGTATAGCAGAATGCCTAGACGCTTAGGCTGTGGAGCTAGACAGCCTGGATTAAGATACTAGCTCCCCCACTCACTGCCCCTAATGGCCTTAGGTGTGTTATTTGAACTATTAAGCCTCAGTTTTCTTAGCAGCAACATAGAAATGTTAACAATGATACCTAATGCATGTGACTGTGGTAACAATGAAATAATTTTATATATGTAAAGTTCTCAGAACAGTTACTAGCTGATAATAAGGATTATTATTAGTTATTAGTATTAGTCAGAGAAACAGAACCAATAGAAGATAGTGTTAAATAAAATGTATAGGAGGCCATTTATTTGGACTTGGCTCCTGTACTAGGCCCACCAGATCATCAATCATAGGCAGCCGTCTGATTCAAATAAGACAAAATGCTAAGCTATATTGAATTAAGTCATTCTTTTTGCCCTACTTCCACTTTCTGTCCATAAATGCTGCCTGACCATATAGCAGGCAGTTCTCAGAAACTGTTCTGGTTCTGAGGTCTGCCCAATTCACAAATCTTTGTTGTTGGGGTTTTTTGCTCAAATAATCTGTGATAAATTTAAACCTGCTTAAGATTTTTTTCTTTGCAACAATAAATAGAATAGATGCTAGATAGATGAGTGATCGATACATAGATAATAGATAGAAGATGGATAGATGATAGATGAAAATAGATGAATATAATGAGGTTGGCCCACACAATTTTAAAGACTGAGAAGCCCCATGATCTGCCATCTGCAAACTGAAAACCCAGAAAAGGCAGTGATATAATTCAGTCTGAGTCCAAAGGCCTGAAACCAAGGAGGCCCAATGTTTCAAATCCAAGTCCAAGTGCAGGAGAAGTTGAGATGTCCCAGCTTAAATGGTGAGACAAGACAAAAGGGGTGAATTTCTCTTTTCTTTGCCTTTTGTTCTGTTGAGGACCTGAACAAATTACAAGAAGGAAAATTCACTGAGGAAATCCACTGAGTCCATTGGTTCAAATATGGACTCACAGAAACATCCTCATATCCTCACAGACACACACAGAAATAATGTTTAATCTGGGCACCCTATGGTCCAATCAAGTTGACACATAAAGTTAACCATCACAGCCACCATTATTCAAATAAATTATTAAACTAGGATTTTCATCTGACTCAGGAAAAAAGTAGGTAGTTGTTTCCTTCCAATAACAAATGCTAGTGACTTTACAATTAGATTAAAAATACCTGTGCATTATCTATTAAAATTTTAAATACATATAACCTATGCTTAAGCAATTTTAATCAAGGAATTTATCCTAAAGCTATACATGTATGTTTGCAAAGTAGATACAAAGTTATTGATTACAACATGGTTTGTAATCATCAAAACAACCTAAAATTACCATCATATTGCACTGGCGACCCATTGTTGGATAAATTACAGCACATGCATAAAACAAACTATATTGCAGTAATTAAGAAATACATTTATGTGCTACTATATGGAAAGTACTCTAATTTACATTGGTTTTCAAAGGATTCAGAATGGCATGCATAATATTCTACCCTTTTGTAAAAAGTATGTGTGTATGTATATACTTTCACATATTTCACACACATATATTTTAGCTTACATATAGGCACAACATCTCTGGAACATACACTAAAAATAGGCAAATAGTTTTCTCCTAGGAAGCAAACTGACTGGCTGGAGCAGAAGGGTAGAAAGCATTCTTATGTTTCATCATATATCATTTTGTTCATTTTGAATTTTGTACCTCGAGCTTATATCACCTACACAATAATAAGTATTTTAAAGACATGTGCAGTGCCGGGAGCCGCAATCATTAGCAAAAGTAAGGTAAAAGGGACCTGAAAACAGGAAAAATGCTGGCTGGGAGCAAGGCCCCAGTAAAACGCAGCCATGATGGAGGCAAAGCCCCATGGATCCTGTTGACGGACCTTCCCTAACTTTGAAGGATTGCGTGCATAGGCTTGAGAATGTTCCCTCTTTAATTGAGATAGTAGATGCACAGATGGATGATGGCATTTGACAGCAAAAATTATACTTAGGCATAATGAAGGTGAGATTGCAGCAAAAAAGGTGCCCCTTAGGGTGTGCAAGAATGTCTTTCCATAACATCAGGAGGTCGAGAAAAACAAGTCGACCACTTCCTCATAAACAACAGACCCCAGCTGAGAGCTGGTGGAAAACAACCGTTTGAGATAAAAAATAGGTTAAGATATTTTAGGGTTAAATAAGTAGCTTGATAAAGATAGAAGTTAGAATATTAATAATAAAATAGTAAGATAAGAGATATATAATAGTATTAGTAATCGTTAAGAAAATATAGGGATATAAGGATAGAAATAAGGTTAATAGAAATAAATATATAATAGTGAATTAAATAAGACTTAGAGTTAAGATTTAGTTTTATAGGGTAAGGATATTATAGGTTTACAGTAGTAAATAGTTATAAGGAAGTCAGGATGAAAAACAGGATGTTCACAAATGTCTAATTTAAGAAAAACACCATCTGCGGTTGAGGTAGTAACTGCTGTCTAGTACTTGCCCATTGATTAAAAAACATGAATGGCACAGAGTCAGCAGGAAGGAAACCGGATAGTAATTGTTAAAGGTCAACTTTATTGTGAATGAAAAAAGGATGTATGTAGGCATTTAGTTAGCAACATAAGATACATTTTGTGGGTGCAGGGCTGGGTAGAAAAACTATAGAAGCATGTGAAAAATAAATAAAATTTAGCAGAGTCTTGAGCTCTCCCCAGGAAGAGGATTCCTGTCGTTTTTTCTTTTTCTTTTTCGCTGCTTCCCGATTCTCCCATCTCAAGCCCTGACTCTCTCTTGGAGCTGGACTCTGGCAAATAAATTCTGGTTTCAATATAAATAAAATATTTATACACAAAATAGTGTGAGTCAGCATACCTACTTTTTGATTTTTCAATAGTTTTAATGACTTTAATATTCTGCAAAAAATTAACTTAA
>CAUYQG010058790.1:0-44871 GCA_963574415.1 Tarsius wallacei | reverse complement strand
GTAGTTCCAGCTACTTGGAAGGCTGAGGCGGAAGGATCGCCGGAGCCCAGCAGGTCGAGGCTGCGGTGGCCGGGAGCGGCCACTGCACTCCAGTCTGGGTGACAGAGTGAGACTCCAACTCAAAAAAAAAAAAAAAGAAATTGCCACAACCACTCCAACTTTCAGTAACCACCACCCTCTTCAGTCAGTAGCCATCAGCATGGAGGCAAGATCCTCCACCAGCAAAATATTATGATTCCCTGAAGGCTCAAGTGACTGTTAGCATTTTTTAACAATAAAGTATTTTTTAAACTAAGGTATATACTTTTTTAAGATATAATGCTGTTATACACTTAATAGACTACAGCATAGTGTAAACATAACATTTATATGCACCAGGAAGCCAAAAAATGGCCATGATTTGCTTTAATGAGGTAGTCTAGAAGCAAACATTCAATGTCTCTGAGGTATGCCTGGGTATGTCAAGTAGCAATCCTTTAAATTTGGGAGGTTCTTAGTTCCAGAACCTTTATAATATTAATTAGAAAGGGAGTAATGAGAGACAGCACCATTTTGCTGCTTTTAAGTTTTTCTTTTAGGTTTTAAGTGAATTTTAATCTCCTCCAGACCAAGTTAGCCTCATCCGTTGCATCAAGGACAACGTGAAGTCATCCATTCTGAACCCTACATTTTGCAGATAAAGACACAGTGTTCTGAGAGATTTGAAAAGTAGGGATGTGTACCAGGCCTCTTCTCCCAATAGTATCTTGTCACCATATATATTTTTCTCTTTCAACTTTTATTTTCTAGATATTCAGTGGAACAATGGTAGCAAGGTATCAGTTGGGAGATTTGAAAGGGTTGATGATGGAGAAAATATTTCCTTCTTTTTATATTCCAAGATGTCTTCTAATGTTAGTATCTTTCATAATAAGAACATAAAATAGTACTGAGAAATTTTTGATGAACAAAAAAGAGTTGTGTTCTTTTTTTCTCTAATTTATAGATACTTAGATCTGTGAAATAGAATGTCACATGCATGTATATACATACACATACACATGCATGTGTGTGTGGGGGGTGTATCTATCAATATATGTATATATATAATGGAACACAACATCTTCACTCTTTTTATCTGGGAAATTCTCCTGAAACTTACTTGTTTTATGACTGGTTGTGATTAGTTTATCAAGTTATTTTTGTAAACAGTGCAGACTGATCCTGATTAATGTGTTTATCTGCTAGAAGTATGAAAAAAAAAGTTAGTTTAAGCAAGCAAGTCATACTGTTTTACTTACTAATAAACTATTTGTTCTATAGATTTTTGCTTCCTGGGTTGTTTACATTTTGAGGCAAAATCAACATTCTTTCATTCAAAATAATAATTATACTTTACCAACCAATTACCAATTAACTTTCAATCATTTTAAAAGAAGTTAAGACGGGCTCTCCAAATATTGCTATAAACAGAGAGGGTGGAGAAAGAACCTACCTTCCTTTGAATACTAATGAGTCTTCGAAGCCCACAGCCAGAGGCAGAGCGGCTACAGATGCCTTGTTCTGAGGGAGGTCCAATTTAAGTATTTGAACGTGGAGCTAAATATCAGCTAAGCAGAAGTTAGGATATAACACCCTGTGTGTGCATTGCTGGCTATTTGCTTGCTATCCAGTCCAATGATCCATTTTCAATTGTCTTCAACCTTATAGGAAGCCTACTTTTTATCTGATTTCTGAAACCCCTCCCTCTTCCTGTCAACTAGTCTTTTGTCATCTTACAGTATTTTTTAAAACCAATATTTACAGTATTTTTTAGCACTTGCTGAAAATAGACACAGTTTCCTCCTCCCATTCTTGAAACCAGCCCACTGCCTGGCACCGTTTCTTGAAACATATCACGATGTCATTCTCTTCTAACAGACAACTTGCAATTTCAAAAACAAATTTAGCTACAACCGCTTTTAAAACATCTTACTAGGTTACTTTTCTGTCTTACGTCACCCAGGTTTCCAGAAATCCACTCAAAATGCCTAATGAGGCAATAAATTTCTTTATTGACTGTTCAGAATGTGGAAACAAATTGGAATGACTCACTCAGGCCTTTTCTTAACCCTCTTATTCAGCAAAACAGTTTATTTTACTGAAAGAATGGAAAAAAAGAGCTGACAGTTTAACATTAAACTAAGTAGGCCCACCCTCTTTTATGCCTCTGGGACATTCAGGATGATCTTTTTTGCAAGAGTATATGTTACAGCTTAAGTGAGATTGTAAAAGAGCAAAATGTTGGCTTATTTATCATACTTGTGAAAATAACTCCCGTGTTTGTCTTTTCATTTATTATGATTCACTACTCTATTTTTTATGAAGAGTTTTCTTGTATTGTTTTTGTTAGTTTTATGGTTTTTGTTTGTTTTGTCTTAATAAGCGACGCTCTTCATTTAGGCCATTATCTACAGGTAAAAACTGACAGGAAAACAAGACTTGCTTATAATACATTACTAAGGACAGAAAATAACAGGGAAGAGAAAGTGCCACCAAAAGTTTACATTTCTCTCTAGGGTTTGCTTAAACAAATATTTGAATTATTTGCATTTGAAATGTTTGCTTAACGAAAATTAAATTATTTTCGTCCTCTAAGCATATTACAAATGATATGGGTAAAGGTGTTGAAAAACGTTGCTTAGAGATTAAAAGGGTAATAACTACACGCAAAAAAAAAAAAAATTGTTTATATGTGCATAATGAATACACATCCCGAAAGCAATATGCTCACAGTTTAAAGTGAACTTAGAGTGAATTTGGCTCAGTCCTCAATTTACAGATATTGAAAGAAAGAGTAGGGAAAGAAAGGAATTTAATGAACATCACCGGAAATTTGATGCAAGGCACCAGATCTGGGACTTCCGTTTTCTAAGTCCTGAGTGTTTGTCCAACATTGCATTCTTGGCTTGCTTACTTTTTATTGCTGGACCTGAAAATGTCATATGGTATTAACTTCTTTTTCATGCACTCATTCATAAAAAAACAAATCTAAAGGGATGTGGGGGAAGAGAGCAGAACATCTATGCTTTAAAATGTTGGTAGTCAGCTGCTTATTTTTTCCTTAAAAACAGCGGCCTTCACCACAGTTAAAAATAGCGTTTCTTGTTCCTCTTTTCTGTTCTTTTTAATTTTGAATCTTCCAAACTACTTGCTTGAAGTTCAGAATATTACATGAGTATGAATATGGGAAGGAACTGAAAATAACATTGAGCAGCTATTAGATTACAGTTTCTAAGATGTTAGAAATCAGTGCTGATTTTGGATTGTAAAATGTTTTCTTGAGTTCTTGGAATTTCCCAAAACAAGAAAATACTATGGAGAGAATAGAGATAGTTAACAATAGAAGGCAATAAAATACTACATAATTATTTATTTTGAATTTTCAAAAAAACAGGATCTTAGTAACTTTTTATCTAATAAATTGGGATTTACATTTACATGTACAATTAACATTTATCTTGTGGGTTTTCCCCAACATGCAGTCTCTCATCTATGTATATAAACACACTTAAATGTTCTTACACGGACAACTTGAGGTGTCAAAAATAAATGTACAAAAGAACTATTTCAACACAAGGTCTTCACTGACAAAATCACTTTTCTAAGCAGCATTGAAGTTACAGAAGAAAGTTTGCTGATCACCACAACATGCTAATACCACCCATTAAATGCCTACTGAAACCATTGCCACTAACACAAATCATTTATGCTTAAAATAAAGAGCACGAATAGAAAAAAAAAAACTTCTTTTACTAACATGAGCAAAGATATTGCAGCTTTCTTTCTCTTCATTAACTCTCCACAGTGGAAGACTTCAAAATCTTCCGCTGTAATTGTAAAGGCAATTACAAATAAATAATTCATACTATAGGTATAATTATTATTCCTGATAATAAAGGGACTCACCTTTTAATAATTCAACTGAAAAAATGAATTTTTTGAATACATTCCTTACCATACCAGTTTTCCATAAAAAATAGTCATCTGGGTGACTTTTATTTGTAAAGCTATTTGGGGCATTCTGTGAACTCATTTCTGTATTCTTGCAACTATCTTAAGTAATGTAAAACCTTGAATAAGCTGAAAACATGGGTCTATGAGAAGCTTATCCAATATTCTGATGGACACATCCCCAGTATACCTCCATCTATCTTTTTCAATCTCAGTACCTACTAAAAACTTACTGAATCAGTACTACAGATGATTACCTAATTTAATATGGAGATAGACATTGCATTAATAATTCCTAAGGTCCCCAAATTTCTCTTTCATAAAAGGTGCATCTTATTGGAAGGAGCACTACAGATTTGTTTATTTTTAATATATGGCCAAGAAACTGACAGAAGGTTGAGAAGCTGAAGATAGCTTAGTTTTCACTAAACAGTTTTTGTAACTTTAAATAAGACACTTTACCCTTCTGAGCATCACTTTCTTATCTAAATATATTAAGGTGTTCTGGACTTGATAGTTTCTAATTCACCTTTTAAATATTCATATTCTAAGTAATATTTTACCTTAAAATGGCATTTATGCACTACACATTATACAGTTTTCTTAATGCCACTTTAAAATTACCTTATTCATATTGAAATTAGGATAAGTTTTACCTAGTAATCCAAAGTTTACTTTTCTACTTCTATAATGGCCCATAAGCATGCTCAAGAATATGAAAAATAAAGAGCAATTGTTCAAGTTACAGAATACCATTGTAAGAATTCAAGGATTTTCTGATATAATGAACTCGTTAATGTGGTAAAAGAGGATGTTTTTTAGTGAAAAAATACTATATTAATTTATTTGACATTTTAAAACCTAGGGTTTTCTCTGGTACCTAATTTACTTGAGATAGTGAACAAATTAAGTTTGATTTACACTTATTAGTTATATAATGTTGTAATGAGCATTTCTTGGAATGTTATGTCAGTTCCTCTTCTCTGGGAACGGCTTTCACCAACCACAGAGGCGGGTTCTTGGGAGCGAGTGGCACTATCTCCCATAATCAGCTGGCTGGATGCAACTCGACTGACCAGTGCCGGATCAGTCAGACTCTTTCTCGCAATAATTAGAATTGAGATTGAGGTTCTTTTTCAGCTTAGTCCAGGTCTTTGGAGTAGATGCAGACTTGATTGGAGTAACTCTCGTTCAGCCTCTTTGAGGCCTGGAATCAGCAGTCTGGCAGAGAAACAAAGATGAGGTAGGGATACAGGGAGAAGCAGAGATGGGCAACTGGGAAAAGGTTTCCTTCATTAAGCCTCTAGTTCCTGTCTTTCCTAAAGAACAAGCCACCTTCTTGCTATTAGATTGCATGAGATAATCCAGCAGCTGTTTAATACATATATTTTTGGTTTAAAATCGCTCAAATAGGTTTTAGTTCCTTGTGAAAAAAAAAGCCCTAATTAAGTACAGGATCTTTTAGTATCTTTGCTGAAATCAGTCATATACACTTCCAAAATAAAAATAGTTTCAGAATTACCACCGTGAAATAAGTTGGCACTAAAAGCATGATCTATATTGATTATAAAACTATATTCATAAGATAAATCACAGAGGAATTTCTGTAAAATAGAAGTATCAGTAATATCATCTAAGTAATGGTTAAAGTAAATGTTTAAAACATGTTCCATTGCAGTTTGTTTTGCCAGACAATTTTTACAGCCTTTTTCACTTTAGAAAATTTTCATTTTAAATTTTTATTATGTTAAAAAGGGATTAACTTGAGTTTTGCCTCTTAACATGTTCTAGAATAGGGAATGTTCTACTCTCAGTCCTTTGGTGAGCAGAGTAAGATGTTTCACAGCCTACGTTTTAAAGCAACGTTTAAATTAGCTTACCTCCTCTTTACATTCCATCTTGTGTTTTAAGAGCTCTGTGAAGCAATGAAAAGAGTATAATGGAGCCATAGATCAAGGCACCTCATTCATTAACTTTTAAAATATCACCTCATTTATTTCGTCTTCCTCTAGAGCTTCTCTTTTTGATAAGTAGCAATTTTATTAAGCATCCATTGAAGTGAAATGAGAAAGAATGGCATACTTTGCTACACTACATGTAAAGAAGATGTTCTTACACCTAAATTTACTTTAGCCAGAAACATTACAATGTAATCACTACATCTGTTTTTTGTTTATATAAGGAGGGGGAGGAATACTACTAGCTTTTAAATTTATAGCACATCAAATAGCTAATACAGATTTTGGCCATGTGGAAAAATTTGATGAAATGACCCCATCTAAGGGAACAAAGTGGGTGAAATCACTGGATTAACATCAGGCCAAAATACTTGAAAGGTGAGAACATGCAATAAATCCACAACGAGAGAATTCAGTTATCAAATAGAATTCATTAAAATAACAGCATATGCTGTCTTATAATTGGGTATAATTTTGAGGCTTCAACCCAAAATCAGTGACATTATATCTCTTAACTGAAAGAATAGCCGTCATAACAGGCAATGCACTGCCTTGCAAATGTAATTTCTTTTGTGATGAAAATATAAACGAACTCTGAAAGAGTGTTTGAGAAAGCAGTAGCTTAAGAAAGATGGCGTACTCTAGCCCCCTTTTATCTGCCACGGGTATGTTCCAAGATCCCCAGTGGATGCCTGAAACTACGGATAGTACTGAACACTATACAAACTATGTTTTTTTCCTAGACATATATACTCATGATAAAGTAAGAGATTAACAACAAGGACTAACAGTAAAAGAGAACAATTATAACAATATACCATCATAAAAATTATGTGAAATAGTTTCTCTCTTTAAAAATATCTTATCGTACTGTAATTACTTATTTTTTTTTAGAGCTGTGGGATACAAGTGAGGATTTACTACATGAAAAAGTTGCAGGCAGGTGAAGTTTGGACTTCTAGTGGGCCTTTCTCCCTCAATAGTGAACCTGGTGGCCAGTGAGTTGCCACACGCGCATGCTCCCTCCCCATCGCTCTCCCTTCCCTAACAGTATCCCGCATCTGCTGATCCCACACTTGTGCTCATGTGACCAGTGATCAGAGTCCTTTTATGCTGTATTCAATTTTTGGTTTCTGTGGTAGCTCACTTAGTGTGATGGTCTCTGACTGCATCCATGTTGCTGTGAAGGTCGTGATTTTGTACTTCTTGATGGCTGTGTAATATACTGCAATTGACAACAAGTAACTGAAATCCCGAAGAACAAAGCATGGATCATTGGGATGGCTATACAAACCTTTAGACTTTTAGCCATAATCATTCCCAGTAGAATATCCAATTCACAAAGATAGGAAAATCAATGACTTGTAAGATTTATGAGAAAAGTCACCCCCTCAAAAAAAAACCACTTTCTGTGGTAACATAATAAAACACCATAGATGATGAAGTAATCCAATGATTAATTCTTATCTATTGTCTTATTCAACAGTAGGAGATGAAATCTAAAATCAGAAATTCAGTTCTTATTGCCACCCAGTCCCCTCAAGAAAGAAATTTTTATAAAATGATCTTTCTTCCTGCTAGCCATTGGGTCATATGTTTTTAAATTCAAATTCTATGAAGTTTCCAGCACATAATTATGCAGAAGTATACATATCTGAAAAATTATACTTAGGGACAATTATCCCCAAATACTCAGAACTACATTTCTTCTTTACTCAACTAGACAGAGGAGAGTTATTATCCATTGAGCTACCTTTTTCAGCTGCATAAACACTGCTCCAAACTGCCCACATTTTCTTTTTCAGTTCACTCATGAATAATAATGAGCTATCCAGTCAGAAGGAAGAAATACCTGCCAGCTATACACACATTCTGAGATTGTTTTTTGAATCACAACTATCTCATCCACTTTTGCATGTGACTGGTTTATTTTATTAAAAGTGTGTACAGAATTTTTAAAAATTTTATTTTACTTCAGATTCAAGGGGTACTTGGGCAGGTTTGTTACCTAGGTCTATTGTGCGATGGTAAGGTCTGGTCTTCTCATGAGTCTGCCACCCAGGTAGTGAGCATGGTATCTGATGAATGGGTTTTCAATCTTTATTTCCTCTCCTTCCCTCCTTTATTAGTCCTCAGAGTCTGTTGTTCCTATCCTTGAAAAATATGCACAGAATTTCTATAGTCTGATATAGTGTAAGTGGAGAATCATCACTTAGAGAAATTAATGCACAACTCAGCTTTGTATTATAAACACTTCAGAGAGGCACTTTGCATTGACATGGACAAGGGTCAAGTGCAAGTCAACAACAAAACATGCTTCTTCCTGCAGCCTATTCCCTATTGACTAATAGACGGTCACATGAAGAATCTGAAGAAAGCTATGAACTCTCCCCAACCTACCAAGATGTAGACCCAAACTTTTGTGCACAATGTAATTTATTTTACTGATAACTTATTCCCTTTACATCAAATATGGAAACAAAGAATTGTTATTTTAGTTTTTGATTTTCAATGCAAAATTTAACAAAATGTATACGTCTTAGAAAGCATACCGAAAAGAACTCTAATTAGAAACAAGTGAACAAAAACTGGGTAATTATTTCTTCCCCGGGAGCAGTGCTTCTCAAACTTGGCTGCACGTTGGAATTACCTGGAAGCTCTAAAAAATACTGTGGCCTGAATTCTACCATCAAATATTTATATTTAATTGGTCTGAAGTGCCCTTGGTATTAGAATTTTTTAAATCTCCCCAGGTAATTCTAAATGTGCATTAAGATTGAAGACTACTGCCCTAGAATGAAGATTAGTGAAAGATATATTAATCTTTAAAATAATTTGAAAAAGTTGATCAGAAATAAATAAGATTAAAGGTTACTTGATGCTGCTATACAGTTACTGACATGCTCATAATTGAAAAATAAGAGAAAAAGCACATATTAAAAAATATTGGGTCAAGTCAGATTGGAATATTCAGTCTTTATAAATCCTTTTAAAATATGCATGAAATAAGATATTTAGTAAGATCACATATACATGGGTGAGCAAACCTAAATTTCAGAAACCTGCCTACAATTAAATTACACTAATTGTCCTTTACTACCTGTGGAAGATCATGGGAAAAGATTCCATGTTTGTTTTTCACAACTAAATTGTCCCACAAATTATTTTTTTTCCAAAAAGTGAACAGGAATTCCCTGGGGTCAACTAAAATATATTTTCAGAAGTATATGATGAGAAATGGCATTGTTATGCTTCCTTCTGAAATTAATGTTTACTTTATTATACTTGGGAAAATACAAATGAAATGCCTGAATTCTGAAGGGAGTTTAGTCAGAATTAGGAGCTATCAGAATAGCATTAATTTTATAGAAAAAAATACATTGTACTTTATGCAAATGAATCCAAGCAGATATTCCTATGATTAGATAGAGAAGTAGTTCCTTTTACACAATGAATACTATGCTGGGAAAAAAATTATATGCATTATAAATTTTAAACATGGTATATACACACAAATGTACTAATGGGGAAAGAATTATAGAATATATTACACCATGTCTTTAAAAAATACAGATAAATATTAATAGTTTACCACCTCTGTTTAAAAAAAGGTGCAAACACAGTAGACTGAATATTCATATTTGCTTGCATTTGTATTTTGTATTATTAAATGTTGGAAGTATATAAAATAAACCAGTAAAAATGGTGGGAGGAAGGCATTTCAGTACATATCTTCACATAGTTTTGATTTTGAGCAATTTAAATGAATTTTTGTAAGAATAAATTACAATTAACAAATACAATGGTATCAGATCATGTTACTATTTTGGGTTTTATTCTAAGTTCTCGTGGGATAACATTAAAAAGAGTCTGGTCTAAGAATATTTCAAACAAGCCGGGCTTGATGGCTTAGCCTGTAATCCCGCTCTTTGGGAGGCTGAGGTGAGTGGATTGCCTGAGCCCGTGGGTTCGAGACCTGCCTGGGCAACTTGGCAAGACCCCATCTCTACAATAAATCAAAAACTAGCTGGGCGTGGTAGTGCGTGCCTGTAGTTTCAGCTACTTGGAAGGCTGAGGCGGAAGGATTGCTAGAGCCCAGCAGGTCGAGGCTGCGGTGACCGGGAGCGGCCACTGCACTCCAGTCTGGGCGACAGAGTGAGACTCCAATTCAAAAACAAAAACCAAAAAAAAAAAAAAAAAAAAAAAATTTCAAACAAAGATTGTTTTGTACAAGAGAATACTGGTTGAACATTCCTAATCTGACAATCTGAAGTTGGAAATGATTCAAAACCGAAACCTTCCACAATAAGTAATTAACAAAAATTCTATGAAATTACCTTTATGCCGTATGTATAAGGGGTATATGAAACAAACTAATTTTGTGTTTAGATGTGGGTACCATCTCCTAAATATCTCATTATGTATGTACTATGAAAACTTAAATGCATGTTAAGAAAATATTTGCAATATAAAAATAATGTTTATTATAAATTTTTAAATAAAAAAAGGTTTAAAGAAAATCGATATGGCTGGACACATTGGCTCATGCCTGTAATCCCAGCGACTCAGCAAGGTGAAATGGGAAGACGACTTGAGGCTGCAATGAACTATGATCACGCCACGGCACTCCAGGCTGTCTCAATTTTTTTAAAAAGTCAAGAAAACAAATATACAAAATGATTTCATTTGTGTAAAAGAGCAGAGACATATACAAAGTGATAAATAGGTGCAAGTTTGTTCATCTCATCGCAACAGTTTTCCCTGGGATGTGGCAAGGTTTTATGTTCTCTTTGCATAATTTTTCTGTCTCTGCCACCACATCCCTGGCTGATGGACTTGACATGGAGCATCCTTCTTCCTCCAGTGACCAGGACTTCCATGCACTTTTTCTCTCTCCTCACTTGGGTTCTGGAAGAAGCCTCAGGGTACAAGAGTATTAGAAGAAAACTTCAGGAAACACAGGGGTGGATCCGTTAAGGGCTCAGAGGAAAAATTCAGATTATTTCCCCTTAGTGTCTTCTTTTTGCAAAAAATGAGGGTCATCCTGGGCCTTTTATCACAAAAGTGATGAGATGAGACGTTAACTTGAAGTTGGCAGTTAAGCACTCAGGAGAGAATGCTGGTGATGCATAAAATAGCAGGTGCAGTAGGATAGACTGTTAGGATTCAAGCTCCCTTATTCCTCTTCTTGTCTTGGCAGCCCAGCCACCATTACTCTCTGGGACAGGATGAGATTTGACAATGTTATGAATTTGGAGTTTGAAAGAGGGTTTTATAGCAGCAGAGACATGAGGAGTCAAGTCAACTGTGGCAGTGAGGTGGGTATACAAGGATTTGAGCTCTCTGACCAAAAGTAGGCTTTATTCAGGCAAGCATTTGAGCCTTAGTCTCCTCCCAAAACTAACTCCAACTCTGAGTCAGGAGGTAGGAAAGTCAAATAAACGAAGCAGTCACCATGTTACCTTGTCTGGCCAAAGGCAATTTATGGACATTTAGAAGCTAAACAGTATTATGATGGAAGACATTCAAGAAAAGCCAAAAGTAGTCTATCAAAGGGTTTTAAAAAATAAATATCAAGCTTTCAAAAAAATTTTGTGACTGCATCTCCTGAAAACTAATTCCAAATGTGAAAAAGTTTCATATTCTCTGTTCATAGTACAGGGAAAGTCAAATCTAAGTTTCATACAAATAGTCTCAACAGTTACTTACTGAGATTTGACTATGAAATAATGAGACCGAATTTCTCCTTAATTATAAATTGGCTCTGAGACAAATTCTTTCAAAAGAATTAAAGCATCAGCAGCCTCACTCAGATGAGGATACATTTCCTAAGTAAATGTAGAACAGTGTTCATTTGGTATGGAAAAATAGAAAAAGTAGTCACCCTCATCAATCCTGATTCTCAAACTTGAGCATACCAGAATCATCCAAAGAGTTTTTAGAAATATAGTTGACTGAGTTCCATTCTCTGGATCTTTTGTTTCAGTAAATCTGGAGTGGGTCACAAGAATTTGCTTTCCATAAGCTTCCAGATGAGGCTGATCTGCTACCCTGGAGACCCTATTTTGGGAATCATTGCTTTAGAATGATATTACCTTGCAGTCTATACGTATTACGTTTTGATAGAAATTATTTAGTTTTATTGTGTTTATTTTAATCATCTCCTTAAAGTCTTATTAACATTAGCATTTTTTTCATCCAAGTTGCATCCAAGTTTTTCTGTAGGATTTGCAAGAATGTTGTAAGAATTTAAATTTGTGTGTATAATCATATGAGCACTAAGCTTTCATCAAGTGTTAATTTCTAGAACAGTTTTCTAAAACTGGATCATTAGATGTGTTCTAGGGGTCTATGAGTCTCTGACTTTTAGAAACACTGGTAAGGGTGCAAATAAAGTTAATTGGCAAAGAAAACGCACATGAACTTTCTTCTTCGTATATCTGTAGCTTATTGTTTTCGTTAGTAGCGACAGTAAAGTGGCATTTAAGAGTGTGCTTTTCAACTATTTCATGTCAAGGCACAAAGAAAATTATTTAGGATCCATTAGAAAAAGTGAATGATGCTGCTGATGGCTAGATAAGCTAGCCCAAGGGCTCTCACTGCCCTGTCCTGCCAGGCCCACTGAGCACAGAAGTTTCCCAAAGTCTTGGAGTATTTGTACCCTATTTTTTGGGTCTTAGCAGGTTTGATGCTCTTACTGAGATAACTTTTATCCTAGAATTACCTAATAAGGATGCTATATATATCCTTAGGAATTTAAGAAGGGTTGGTAATATATCACAACACTTAAAGGAGAACAATTTTTTAAGATCCCATAAGAGTTTACCATCACCTCCAGATTCTGTCCTTAAAAAAAGGAGACCTTTCTGTCCTCATGTCCCTACCCTATCAACACAGTGTGGTAAACCTGAGTAATTGCCAAGGATGTCTTTTATTCCTCATATATGTTAAGAAAAAAAAAGTCAGGAAATTTTAACTTGGTCGCTACTGTCCAATAGTGATTGTCTCCAGATTGCTCGGTGTGAAGCATGTCCAGAAATAACTTTATTAAACCCTCCTAATCAACATGGTTTGGAGATCAAGGTGTGCAGAATAATGCATATTTTCACATATAAACATCCCAAAGTGCACACATATATTACCGTGAAGTGTTAAGTGTGCAAATAAATTTTTACAGAAATAAAATTTACTGAATTCAAAGACATTGATGATTTGAGAGAAACTCCAAGAATTTCCATGGCCTCAAGCTAATACTTACTGAATACAAACGATATATGAGAAACCAGACCCCAAAACTTTATTTGTCTTAATATCTTATTCTGCTCAACAATCATGTAAGGTAGATACTCTTAATATCACCATTTTACAAATTTAAAAAAAAAAACCTGTGATACAGTGAGTTTATGTAATTTCCCAAAGACACACAGCTAGTGAATGGCAGGGCTGGGATCCAGACCTAATTATAAAAGTAGGCTCCAGCGATTTTTAATGACCAACCAAACATGCTGGGGCCAATAAACAAGAATGTGCTGAGTAAAGGCATTTCTTATCATCTATATCCACAACGAATATCTAAGTTACCAGAGATCATTGCTTAAATTATGGACTACTATGTAGTATGACGCAGACACTAGACATTAGTTGATACGTCTATATTTATTTATAGAAAGATGTATATGGGCTGGCAGAAGAAAAACCAAAGCATGTTATCAACCATTACATACAATGGGATCCTATTTTATTTAGAATGTTGATAATTAACGAAAAGATACAACATGAATTTAATATACCCAATGAGCAGCCATTTTAACATTGCCTAAATCTCATGTTTTTCTAGCAGTTTGCTTAATTTACCTTCTAATCACTAGCCAAGGACAGAAAAGACGGAACCAGTTTCTCAGAGGTAGCTGTTAATAATTGTTTTACAACCCCCCTCCTTAGCTTGTTTTTCACTAATTAGCTTTTCTATTTCAAGTATTTGCCTCCACCCATAAGACCCAAGTTAACCTAGTCAGCCCTTCGTGACCTTCATGACACAGACAGACTCCACCACCATAGCAGCAATCGTGTGACTAACCCACCCATCTGCCTGCTGTCCATCACCTGATGTCAGTACCTGCACTTACCTGCCTCCTCCTGATGACATGGAGCAGGCCACCACCCAATCACCATAATGACCTTCCCCCATCAAAAGGAAGGATTAAAAGAATCAACTATGAGCAACCAGCTGTCATTGTCTTGCTAAGCTATGATACAGGCCATGTGCTCTTTGAGCTAGGACCAGACCATGTTTCCTGGCTTTGGCCCTCTCCTTGGGAAGGCGAATCTCCTCTTTCTATCTCTTTAATTTATAAATAAACTATATTTTCTTTTCTTTCTTTTTTTTTTTTTTTTTTTGAGTCAGAGTATCAATCAGTTGCCCAGGCTTGAGTTAGGTGGCATGTTCATGGCCACCAAAGCCACAACCTGCTGAGCTCAGGCGATCCTTCCACCTCAGCCTTCCATGTAGCTGGAACCACAGGCACACACCACCATGCCAGGCTAATTTTTTGATTTATTGTAGAGACGAGGTCTCACCAAGTTGTCCAGACTGGTCTTGAACCCTTGAGCTCAGGCAATCCTCTCGCCTCGGCCTCCCAAAGTGCTGGGATTACAGGCTTGAGCAACTACATCCAGCTAAACTATATTTTCTAATCTAACTTCTGTGCAATTCTTTGCATCTTTCTGGTGGTATCAGATGGCACACCAGGCACACCCACATCTCCCAGATGGATCTAACTTAACAATTAATAAGGGTTAACCAGAAGGAAGAAAAATAGCATGGATGAAAGAACTCAAGTCTAGAATCCCAAAACAGAAAACTGTTTTCAAGCACTTAGAAAGTGGATTTGGCTATGCTATTTGCATTCAAACAAAGAATGTGTTCATTTACAAATGATTGGTCTCTCTGTTGTTTAGCACCTAAAATGTTTGAAAATGCACCCAATCCCATGTTCTCTGATTCCCTGCTTTTGTCTGTGGTATTTTCTCATGCAATAGAAATAAATAAAACTTCCTTTCGGTGAAGGTTTTATTATTCAGATATCTCACTGCCAGGCAGATACACAAAATCTATCCCGTGTGGCTCTGGGCTCTCTCTGAATTCTCTCTCTTCTTTTGCCCATTATGGCTTAGTGGGAGGTTGCACTGTAATTGCAGGATAATAATGCCCTACCTAAACACACACCAGCACCTCAGGCTATGATAAAAGGCTAATAAAAGACTGTAAACTCTTCTTCTTCTTCTTCTACGAAAACAAATTCATTCTAAAAGAAATGTACAAATCTAATCCTTAACATTGTCTTTTCTCTGTTAAGATTTGGCTGGCTTCAATGAAGTTTCTCTTCCCTTCTTTTCTTGCCTTTCCCCAGCCACTGCGGTAAGTGGTGACAGAGGACAGAGTGCAGGAATGCAGGACTGGCCCATACTATTCACAGCAGGTGTATGATGGACAGCTGGGCCACATTCAAAGGCATGCCCTCTTCCTTCAATCTTTCCCTGAATCTGATTTAAATACAAATATGTAAAAATAACACTCGCTATCTTTCACATCACTAAGGTGATAGCACTCAAAAGTAATATTTTTCAGTGATTTCTTTCAGTGTGGAGCAGTACTGTGGGATGCTGGGAAGGTGCGCAGTAAAGCTGGCTTTGGTGGGATACAATTGTTTCAAACACTTGCCTCTGACTTCATTCTTTAATGAACATCTCTGGAATCAGTAATTACTGTGGGAACACATCTTTAGAGCTATTCTCAAAGAGCAAAATTGGCAGAGGTTGGTTTTATAAAGTTCACAAAATGAATGGTGCCTTATTGCCATAAACAAAGAGATTTTTAACAACCAGCTTTAAATACTCAGCGAATTACTGATAAGTGAATCAGTGAATAAAGATAAGTCTTTAATTGACAAGAAAATGAAGGATTAAGCTAATAGTGCATTATAACAATATGCCGAGAATTCAAACTTAGGCCTTCTTCCCTATTTGAACTAAGTAATTTTAAAGCTTTGTTTAAAAAAGACTATTTCTTCATTTCTGCTTAAAAGCTTCAAGAATGTGTGTGACTAGTAATCAATCCCAGCATGAATCCTTCCAGTGACATTATTGTATACAGTATTTGAGTTGACATGTAGCATAGAAAATAAGTTATCTATAATATTCAGATACTTTTTACGTTCAGGTATTTTACTAAGTACTCCATACTTTCCTTTTTGCATGTTAATTAATTTAATATATTAGCATATAGGCCCTATGTCATATTTTTTTATTTTGTTTTAGTTCTCCTCTCCCTAAAGTTTTAGTTACTTTTTAAAACGTCATTTAAATATTATGTGTATTTCTTAAAAAGTGTAACACAATGTCTTTTTTCTAAAATCTTTCTTTTCAAACATAATATTTTTTACTATTGTTCATATTAAGGGATTTTTAAGCTTTGAAACAGTTCCTAAAGTAAACAAATGATTTATTGAACAACTATAATTGAGGTATCAACTAGACATAGTGAGACACTTACAGGATATTTAAAAATGAAGCATTATTCAATTCAATTTATATGCAGATGTCTTTTAGTTTCTTTTACTCAGCCAATATCTTTAAAAAAGCAAAGCAAAAGAAAAGGCAACAGTTAAGGGGCAAAAAAAAAAAGAAGAAAAATAATAAAAGCAACAATGAGCAGTTACTGAGAGCTTACTAGCTCCCAGCCCTGTGCACTACAATTCCAGGAGGCAGGTGTTATCCCATTTTATGCACAAGAAAACTGAGAGCATGAGATACTCAGCAGTGATGTCGGGTTTTAAATCCAAGTTTATCTAATTTGCCCACTAAGTGCCAGATACTCAGCTAGGCCTAACCACATGCTAATTTATTTCCTGAAGAATGAAAATAAAAACCATCTCGTCAGATTTCACATATCATTCAGAACTCGGCGAAGACTACAGCAAAGCTCTTGTGCCAAGTGGTTTATCCTGGTGTCTATGAATGCTGTCGTCATCACTGCCAGGTGGACACGTAAGAAGCTTTTCAAGGAGAAGAGGAGTCAAAGAGATTGATTAGCTGAGAAAAGGATATTGTATCCTTGACTTTCCTTACTTTCAAAGAGTAAATACAACAGGAAGTATCAGAACACCTAAATGTAAACCAACATTTGAGGAAATCTAAAGTTGCTCTAATAACCACAAGGAAATAGCTCTCTAAAACATTATTTTTTGTTGAAGATATGGAAGAGATAGAATACTCTTATGGTTTTAATAACCAGAATGCTATCTAGGTTCACTTTTATGAATACTATTGAAGCTGGTATTTATACTATATTCTTATAAAATTTAAAACATCATATTTACTGCAGTGTTTCCTCATTCTTTGTGCACAGTTTAAAATGCTCTCTAAAGTGAGCATGCCATTTTTTGTTACATTTACAATTCATCTTTTTCCATTTAAAATAACTTGAAAAGCAAAAGTAAACTTTCACATTATGCAAACAATCTATAATGACTTAGTACAATTACATAACAATTAAATTGGCAATAAAATGTTCTAAAACCTGGCCAACAGTCTTAAAATATTTATAAATTGCAGAGTGGTGCGTACCTCAGCATACCACCAACATTAAAATAATCAGTTAATTTTTTCATTGACAATTCCAAATATTCTTCCAAATAAGAACATGATAAAATTCTTTTCAATATAATTAGCTTGCTTTAATCACATGTGTAGGCAATATCACAAATACTGCCTTGAAGATATTGCGGTTTGCTTACAGACCACTGCAATAAAGCAAATGTAGAAATAAAGCAAGTTTCCAGTGCATTTAAAATTGTGTCTACACTACACTGTAGCCTAAAGTGTGCAATAGCATTATATGTTTAAAAATAAGTATATATAACTTAATTTTAAAATTTTTATTGTTCTAAGATACTAATGATCATTTGTGCCTTCAATGAGTCAATATCTTTTACTGGTGGAGGATCTTAACTTGGCATTGATGGTTTCTGATTAATCAGGGTGGTAGCTGCAGAAGGTCGAGGTGGCTGTGGCAGTTTCTTAAAATAAGACAACAATGAAGTTTGTCACATTGACTGATTCTTCCTTTCATTTCTCTGTAGGATGCAATGTTGCTTGATAACATCTTACCCAAAGTAGGACTTTCAAAACGGGAATCAGTCTTCTCACATCTTGCTATTTTGTCAACTAAGTTTATGTAATATTTTAAATTCTTTGTAGTCATTTCAACAATTTTCACAGCATTTTCATCAGTTTCTCAAGAAACCACTTTCTTTGCTTATCCATAAGAAGCAACTCCTCATCCGTTCAAGTTTTATCTTAAGATTGCTGCAATTCAGTCACATCTTCAGACTCCACTTCAAATTCTAGTTCTCTTGCCATTTCTACCACATCTGCACTTACTTTCTCCACTGAATTCTCTCTTTTTACAACAATTGTTTTAGTACTTTATACACATTTCCCATTGTATTATATGGGAAACAACTCAAGAACTCAAATGGAAGAGGCAAGAGAAAGTGATGGGGGAAAATGGGGTGGGAGGGTAATCCTGGTAAATATTAATAGCGGTGATTAAATATACCCTTCCATCCTCTTTGTTCTCAATGGTAGCCTCCTGCAGAGAAATGCCCTTCCTGTTATAATGCAGATGATGCTCTTTGTTTTTTAAATCTATCCAAAACCAGACACAGACTGCACTTTTCCATTTTTTCCCCCATCATCAAATAACTGAAAGATTGTGTCTTCTGCTAAAGTCTTGAACCTCTCCATGTTATCCATGAGGGTTGGAATCAACTTCTATACTCCTGTTAATGCTAATATTTTGACCTCTCATGAATAATGAATACTTTCAATGATATCTAAAATGGTAAATCCTTTCCAGAATTCTCTATTTGTTTCCCCCAGACTCATCAAGGGATCACTATGGTAGCTATTGCATTACAAAATGTATTTCTTATATAATAGGCTTCAAAGTTGAAATGACTCTTTGATCCATAGACAGAATGAATGTCATATTATCAGACATGAAAACAACGTTGATCCTGCACATCATCAGAGTTCTTGGGGGACCAGGTTCATTGTCAATGAGCAGTAGTATTTTGAAAGGAATCCTTTTTATGTGTGAGAGCAGTAGGTCTCAACAGAGGGTTTAAAACATATTTATAACCATGCTATAAACAGATGTGCTATCATCCAAGCTTTGTAGTTCTGTTTGTAGAGCACAGGCAGGGTAGATTTAGCATAATTCTCAAGGATTCTAGAATTTCAATGGTCAACAATCATTGGCTTCAATTTAAAGTCACTAGCTGTGTTAGCCCTAACCAAGAGAGTAAGCCTGTCTTTTGAGGTGTTGAAGTCAGGCACTGACTTCTCTCTAGCTATAAAAGTTCTATGTGAAATCTTCTTCCAAAAGGATTCTGTTTCATTTATACTGAAAATCTGTTGTTTAGTGTCATCAATACTCTTAGCTAGATCTGGAAACTTACTGCAGCTTCTCCATCAGCAATTGCTGCTTCACCTTGTACTTTTATATTATGGAAATGATTTCATTCCTTAAACTTCATGAATCAACCCCTGCTAACTTCAAACTTTTCTTCTGCAGCTTCTTCATGTCTCTCAGCCTCCACAGAATTGAAGAGAGTTAGGGCCTTGCTGTGGATTATGCTTTGGCTTAAGGAAATGAGTGCTACTACTTACAATCTTCACCAAAACAAATGCCAAGTACACTTAAAGGCTAAGTAGTTTAAAATAAAACTTTTTAAAAGCTAGAGTAATAGAATATTAAATATTTATCAGATATTCTAGTGGGGAACATGTTCATAAATTATAAGTGGTAAAATGTAAATTTAAAAGGAGAGTATAAAATGATGTGTACTATAAGTGTACTCATTTAGTCTGTAATGGCTCAAATATGAGATTTCTAACTGGATTCTGTAGCTTAAGTTTCTGCCTTTTCCTAATTTTCTAGCTCACAAATATGTGGAATGTTTGAAACTAAGATTTAGTCTTCTCTACATTACAGTTATCAAGGAACTGACATTTTCTCTCTGCTCTCTATAATAGAGGTGTCCATTTTCTGTTGCTATAACAGAACACCACAGATTAGGTAATTTACAAAGAAAGTTTATTTAGCTTGTGCTTCTGGAGGCTGGGAAGTCTAAAAGCATGGCACTGGCATGTGAGGTCTTTCTTGCCACATGGTCACATGGAAAGAGGGCAAGAATGAAAGTGTGTGAGCTCAGGTCTTTCTTCATTTTCTTATAAAGCCATCCTGTGTTTTCTCATGGGAGTCTTGTTTTGAAGACCTTGTCTAATTCGAATTGCCTCCTAAAGTTCCCATCTCCAATCAACATATAAACTTGGGAATTATGTTTCCAACACATAAAATTTGGGGAACACTTTGAAACCATAGCAAGTTGGGAGGGATTATTTAGATTATTCTAGATTTGAGGAGTAGATGAAACAGAAAATGAAGAGATGAGAGAAAACCACTCCCTGAAAATATCAACATAAAAGGTATTAGCTCTTTGCACTTTGGGGTTTATCTACCACACTCAACTCCAGCTCTTTCCCAGCGTGTGAGGTCTTATCATTATAAGTGTATGTTCATCATTGCATAAAAGAAAAATACAAGAAGTACATTAAAATAATCATGTTTGTTTTGGAGTGGTACAATTATGGCTATATTTCAATTTTTATACTATCTTTACTGTTGTAATATTCTTTAAACTTTTCCAAATTCAAAATAAAAATTTGAGAATCATTTAGTTAGTATAAATCCCTCAAGATTGCATAAGTTAATGATTATAAGTATGAGTTAAATTTTACTGTTCCAATGTGTTTATTTCCATGATATATTTTTAATTAACGTTGCATTTACTTTTTTTTTTTTTTTGGACCATTGGTTGTGAGCTACCTGGAGTTGGATCAAGATTAAATCCTGAAACTATTGCACATTCATTGTGTATACTCATCTGGTACGATGGAAATAATCATACATGTTTTCTAATAAACTTGGGAGGATAAATTGAGATAATGCAATAAAAGTATTTTATTAAATGCAAAACACCATGAAATATGTCTTCTAGTTATTTTTACACAAAAATATTAAACAAGAAATACTGTAGATTTCATTTATAACTCCAGTTTATTGGCCTTTTTTTAAAGAGCAAAGCCTAATTTGCAGATTTTGTTCCAAAGTCAAATGTGAGAATGAGAAATGTCTATATATAAATATACTCAGTATATTTATAATTTTAAATCTTTAACATAGAATAAAGGCACTGATACCTCAAAGCTTTCCAAAAGAAGGGGGAAAGATTAACATCTTATTGTTATAGGAATGATAAATAAAATATATATTAACTACTATTTCCAATTACTTAATCACTTAATCATTACTTAATTATTAATCAACAAGATAAAATATTTTATTGACTAAATTTAAAATAATACCTTCAAATAATTGTAAACCCTTAGGTATATATATTATTATGAATAATTTTAAGGCAATGTCACCCAGTGTCATGTAATTTCTTACGTGAATTTTTTTAGAACCAAAATTTCAAAAACCTTCACTTTAACTTTATAATATGCTTCTTATTCTACCTTGCTTCCTCAAAAACAAAGGGAAGTTGCCAAGTTTATGTATTTTCTGGATTTTTAAACAGTCTCCCCCAGATAATACTTGCTTATTCCAAACAAAAATATAGCAAAAAATATTTTTTTAGTATTTTTCATTTGATAGATTACCTTGTAGCAGACCCCATATTGAAATTAGCCATTCAAGTGATTTATTAGTGGCAATGCCTGTGAGGGAAACGGAAAGTCCAGAGAAGCTGGAAGAGTCATCAGACATAATATATAAGCCAGGGAGAGAAGGAAAGTTGTTTAGTTGTAGGCATCATCAGTTCTAAGAATTTGACCATGTTTGCTGCAGAGTCTTTAAGCCTAAGTTGCCAGATAGAGGGGCCGTGCATCTGCCTTAGTATCCCTGACGCACTAGGCACTGGTGACAAGTAGGCTATGGGAAGCCTGTGGAAAAAGCAGTAATGGATTTAAAGGCACAACTGCTGAGGCTCTTGGTTAATTGTGCCCCTTGAAATTGGAGGCACACTGATGTGCCCACCACAATAACATATGCCAATCTTAACCTGTCTTTACTTTGGAATGCAAATTTGTCTCCAGTTCCACCAATTGTGATTTCACACGCTATATACTGAAAAAGGCTCTAGCTTTGTAGTTTATACTTAGAATATACAGCCTAGATCTATGTCAAAGCCAATATGAGACACCAATGAGTTGCTGTCAACATAGCAATCACAAAAAGAGGAATAAATCAGAACTTAGTGCATGGACCACAGTCCTTAGTTACATGAACTTTGCATATAATAGAGCACAGTGAAGAAAAAACCCCGAATAGCCTGGAAAAAGGACCAGAATTCAAATATTTCTCAGAATTATGAGCTCAAGAAAGATCAGGGTAAGAAAAATAGAGAAGTTCTACTTATTATGATCAGATTTAATTCTAAAAGGTTATTTCTAATTCTATAATTTCATAAGTATAAATTAACACTATAAAATTGAGTTCTGCTCTGACACACAGCTTGAAAACCATGTTAGTCAAACAATAGAAAATTGAATCTCTTCAGATCTCTATAGAGAAAAAAAGTAGAAATACAGAACTCTAGAGACTGTGTAATTTGAAGAAGAAAAGGCAAAATTACCTGATGGAATTCAATTCTCATGTTAACCCTCTGTCAAACCAAGGGTCAGCAAAGTATGACTTTTAAGCAAAGCCAACTTGAACCTGTTTTTTTAAATAAAATTTTATTGCACAAAGCCATGCCCAATTATTTACATGCTATCTACAGTGACTTTTGCTGTACAGTGGCATAGATGAGTATGTGTCCTGCAAAGACTAAAACATTTACTACCTGATCAGTTACAGAAAAACCTTACATATCCCTGTAACACAACCAAATCATCATGGTACAGTCAGTCTTCCATAGTCAAAGGTTATGCATTCATGATTTCAACCAACTGTGGATCAAAAATATTCAGGGGGAAAAAAACATAAAATATAATAGGCACTTCTTACCCATAGTCACCACCTGCTAGCCAGGAGGTTGAACAGGCAATCTGTTGACCCCAGTACACACCACTGAGGAACAAGAAAAGATTCCCAAGATAACCACCACCCCAGCTCTACAGGAGGCAGTGAGCTGGCCCACATACCCAGTACATCACAAACTAATACACAGGAAAGCCTACAGGTTATCCATATCCAAGGAATTTGTATAGACTAGGCAACACAGTTCATATAGATGAGAAAAAGCCAGAGAAACAACTCTAAAATTATGAAAAACAATGTGTTACTCCTCCAAGGGGCACACTAACTCCTCAACAATGGATACTACCAAATGTCCTTGAAATGTCAAATAATGAATTTGAAATATTGATCATAAAAAAGTTCAACATGATTCAAAAGAAAGCTGATAAACAGCATAAAGAAGTCAGTAGAAAAATTAAGGAGGTGAAAGAAGAGATTGACAACATTTTTTAAAAATGAAACAAAGAAATCATTAATGGAGACATGAAACACAATTCAAAGCTTTAACAGTAGGCTAGACTAAGTGGAAGAAAGAATATTGAAGCTAGAAGACAGGACCTTTAAATTAGCTCACAAATAAAAAATAATAATTAAGAAGTATGAGCACATCTTCTAGAAATATTTATATAAAGCGACCAAATCTATGACTCATAAGCATTCCAGAGGGAGAAGAAATTAAAGTAAAAAGTGTGGAAAACATTCAAAGAAATAATTCAAGAAAACTTCTTTGGTCTTGAGAGAGATCTAAACATACAGACACAGGATATTTAAAGAACTCCTTCAAGATACATTGTAAAAATACTGTCACCAAGGCACATAGTTGTCAAATTCTCCAAAGCCCACAACAAAGAAAATATCCTAAGAGCAACAAAAAGGAATTCCTAAAAGACTTAAAGAAGTAAGGACATTAGACTAACGGCAGACTTCTCAGCAGAAACTCTACAAACCAGAAGAGAATAGGGGCCTATTTTCAGCCAACTTGAAGAGAAAAAAATGTCAGGCAAGAACTCTATATCCAGTCAAACTAAGTTTCATAAATGAAGTAGAAATAAAGTCCTTTTCTGACAAACAAACACTAAGATAATTTGTCATCACTAAGCAGGCTGTATAAGAGATGTTCAAAGGAGTTATAAATGTAGAAACAAAATGACAATATTCACTTTCATAAAAGATCACATGAGAACAAGGCTCACAGAGCCTATAAAGTAACTACACATTTGAAACCAAAGATAATTAACTTACCACACTATGGTAGGAAAAAAACCCTTCATACATCAATATTAACCCTAAACATAATGACTCAAACATCCCACTTAAAAGATTTAGAATGGCAATCTGGATAAAAAATAAAAAGAAGACCCAACCACATGCTGCCTACAAGAAATCTACCTACTTTCCAAAGACAGTCACAAACTCAAAGTAAGTGGGTGGAAAAACATATATTACACAAATGGAAAACAAAAATGTTCATGCGTAGTCATCCTCATATCAGCACAGACCTTAAGCCAACAACAGTTTATTTAAAAAAGACAAAGAAAGGCATTATGTAATAAAGTGTGCAATTCAAGCTTAACCATCTTAAACATATATGCACTGAACACTAAAGCACCCAAGAAGCAAACACTACTTGATCTTGCAAAACATATTGACATCAATAAAATAATTGTGGGAGACTTCAACACCCCACTGACATCACTAGTCAGATCAACAAAGCAGAAGTCAACAAAGAAACACCGAACTTAAACTATGGACCAAATAGACATAACAGACATCTATATCTACTTTTCACCCAAACAACTCCAGAATATACACTTTTCTCATCTCTGCATGGAACATATACCATATGCTTGACTATAAAGCAAATCTCAATAAATTTAAAAATATCAAAATTTTACCCAGCATCTTCTTGGACCACTGTGGAATAAAATTAGTCAACACTAAGAGGAACTCCCAAAACTACACCATTACTTAAAAACCGAACAACTTTCTTTGAATAACTCCTAGATAAATGATGAAATTAAGGCAAAAATCATAAAATTTCTTGAAACAAATGAAAATGGAAACATAACATACCAAAACTTCTGGGATACAGCAGAATCAGTGCTGAGAGGAAAGTTTATAACATTAAATGCCTACATCAAAAAGATAAGAAGATCTGAAATCAACAGTTTGGCCTTGCACCTTAAAAAACTACAAAAACAAGAACAATCTGAATCAAAGGCTAACTGATGAAATTATATAACAAAGATCAGAACAGAACTAAATGAGATTGAGAACAAACAAACAAACAAACAAAAAGATACAGAAGATAAATGAATCCAAAATTTGGTTCTTCAAAAGGATACATAAAAAAAGAGAGGAGAGAAAAAAATACAATCAGAAATGACAGAGGTAACATAACAACCACATGATACCACAAAAATACAAAAGATCATCAGAGACTCCAATGAATAACTCAACTGCAACAACCTAGAAAACCTAGAGGAAATGGATGCATTCCTGGAAACTTAAAAACTCCCAAGATTGAACTGGGAAGAAACAAACATCCTAAATAGACCAATAAAAAGCAATGAAATTGAATCAGTGATCAAAAAAATCTTCCAACAACAAAAAAGTCCAGGGTCCAACATATTCATAGCTAAATTTTATCAGACATACATGAAGAGTTGGTACCAATCTTACTGAAACTACTTCAAAAAAATAAGGGAGGAGATACTCTCCCCTTGCTTATTCTACAAAACCAGTATCACATTAATACCAAAATCAGGCAAGGACTCAACAAAAAAGAAAACTACAGGCCAATATCCCTGAATATAGATGCAAAAATCGCAATGCTAGCAAACTGAATTCAACAGCTTACCAAAAAATTATCTATCATGACCAAGTGGATTTCATTTCAAAGATGCAAGGATGGTTCAATATCTGCAAATATGTGTGATCACTATATAAACAGACATTAAAAAAAACCATATGATCATCTCAATAGATACTGAAAGGTATTTGATAAAATCCAACTTCCCCTCACGTTATTTATATCTCAAAATAATAAGAGTTATATATGACAAACCCATAGCCAGCATCATACTTAATTGGGAAAAGTTGAAAACATTTCTCCCCAGAACTTAAACAAGATAGGGAAGTTCATTCTCACCACTCTTATCCAACATCATACTATCGATCCTAGCAAGAGCAATCTGGCAAGAGAAAGACATAAAAGGCATTCAAATCAGCAAGGAAGAAATTAGACTATCCCTGTTCACTGATGGCAATTTTGTATTCCTAGAAAACCCTAAAGACTCCTACAGGATGCTTTGAGACCTGATAAATGACTTCAGTAAAGTCTCAAGACACAAAATCAGTGTACAAAAATCAATAACATTTTTATACACCAATAACACTTAAGACAAGAACCAAATCAAAAGCTCAATCTTATTTACAATAGCCACACTAAAAACTAAGGATCTAAAAATACACCTAAGTAAGGGGATGAAAGATCTCTCCAAGGAGATCTACAAGACACCGAGGAAAGAAATTGTAGACAACACAAATAAATGGAAGATGATCCTAAGCTTATGGATTAGAAGAATCAACATTGTTAAAATGATCATACTTTCCAAAGTAATCTACAGATTCAATGCAATCCCTATCAAACTACCAACGTCATTTTTCATAGAACTAAAAAAAAAAAAATCCTAAAATGTATATGGAAATAAATTGTGCCCAAGAAACCAAAGCAAACTTGTTAAAAGAACAAATGTGAAGGCATCACACTGCCTGGCTTCAGATTATACTATAAGGCAATAGTAACTGAAACAGTACAATACTGGTTCAAGAATAGACAGATCAGTGGGACAGAATAGAGAGCCCAGGATTAAAGCCACATTCCAACAACCAAAGCTGACAGAAATAAACAATGGGAAAGAATACCCTATTCAATAAATGGTGCTGGGAAAACCAGCTAACCACATGCCAAAGGATGAAATTGGACCCCTACTTCTCACCATATACAACAAATTAACTTAAGATGGGTTAAAGACTTAAATACCTGAAACCAAAAATCTTTGAAGAAAACCTAAGAAACACTTCTGGACATTGGCCTAGGCAAAGAATTTATGATGAAGACCCCAAAAGCAATTGCAACAAAAACAAAAATAGACAAATGGTACTTAATCAAACTAAAAAGTTTCTGCTTAGCAAAAGGAAGAATAGAGTGAACAGAAAATCTATGCAATGGGAAAAAATACTTGCAAATTATGCCTCAAAGTTCTATAACCCAAAAGAATAAGAGCTAAATATGACAAACCCACAGCAAACGTCATACTTAATTGGGAAAAGCTGAAAATCTTCCTCCTCAGAAGTGAAACAAGACAGACCCAGAATCTTCAAGGAACTCAAATAACTCAACCTAAAAAGAAAAAAAAATCCATCAAAAAGTGGGCAAAGGACATGAATAGATACTTCCCAAAAGAAGACACACGTCCAACATATATAGTTTTTAAATGCCAGACATCACTAATTATCAGAGAAATTAAAGTTAAAAACACAAGGGGATATTACCTTACACTAGTGAGAATGGCTATTATTGGCAAGTCAGTTAATAACAGAAGTTAGCGCAGTTGCAGAGAAAAGGGAATATTCATTCATTGTTGGTGGGATTATAAACTCGTTCAACCTCTATGGAAAACAATATGGAGATTTCTCAAAGAACTAATAGTTGAAACACTATTTGACACAGGAATTCCACTACCTGAGACCTAACCAATGGAAAATAAACCATTGTATAAGAAAGAAGCCTATACTCGGATGTTCACTGCAGCACTATTCACAATAGCAAAATAATGAAGCCCTAGAATAACTTACTGGATAAAGAAGATATGGCATTTATACACAATGGAATACTATGCAGACATAAAAAAGAATGAAATTATGGATGGAGCTAGAGATTATCATCCTAAGTAAACTGACTCAAAAGCAGAAAACCAAACACTACATGTGCTCACTTACATGTAGGTGCTAAATGGCCACAAAGATAGAAATAATAGACAATGGAGAAATCAATAAGGGGGAGGCTGAGAAGAGGTTAGGACTCAGAAATTACCTATGGAGTACAATGGTCACTATTTGGAAAATGGCCACATGAGATCCAATTCTCATTGCTATTCAATATACCCATGTAACAAAAAATGCACTTGTACCACCAATTTTAAAAAAGAAAAAATATATAATAATAAAAATACAAATTTAAAAAGCAACACAGTATGAAAACTGCTGTCATGTGGAGCTTAAAGAAAGGGATAACTGGGCTGGGTGGCTCAGCCTGTAATCCCAGCACTTTGGGAGGCAGAGGTGAGTGGATTGCTTGAGCCTATGGCTTCGAGACCAGCCCAGGCAACTTGACGAGACCTTGTCTCTACAATAAACGAAAAGTTAGCTGGGCATGGTAGCACGCACCTATAGTTCTGACTACTTGGAAGGCTGAGGCAGAAGGATCGCCCGAACCCAGCAGTCCACTGCACTCCAGCCTGGGTGACAGAGTGAGACTCCGACTCAAAAAACAAAAAACAAAAACCCAGGGATATGTTCTAAAATATGCATCTTAGGCTATTTCATTATTGTAATGATGTCATAGTGTGTACTAACACAAGAGTAGATGGCACAGCTTACTACATACCTATGCTATACGATAGGCTATTGCTCTTACACTACAAACCTGTACACCATGCTACAGTACTCAATATTGTAGATAATTGTAACACAATGGAACTTGTATATCTAAACCTATTTAAATTTAGGAAGGGAACAGTAAAAATAAGGTATAAGGGACAAAAAACAGTGCACTTGTATAGGACACTTACCATAAATGGAACTGGTAGGACTGGAAGAGGATCTGGGTGAGTCAGTAAGAAGACCTGGGACACTACTGTATGCTCCTGTAGACTTTATAAACACTGTACCTGAGGCTACACTAAATTTATTTTACAAATATTTGTATTTCTTCAATAATAAATTAATTCAGTTTCCTGTGACTTTTTTTTGCTATACACTTTCTCTTTTAAAAAATTTTTTATTTTAAAGATGTGGGGTACAGTTCAGGGTTAGGTATGCAAATGTTCATGATGCAGGTACCTTTGTTGATGAGGTGTGCCCCCACACCCAGCAGTTTCCCACTCCTGTCAACCCCTTTCTTATAGTATTATAATAATTGTTCAAGATCTATGCTATACACTTTCAATTTTTTTAACTATTTTTTACTCTTTTGAAATAACCCTTGCTTGAAACACAAACACATTGTGCAGTCATACAAAAATATTTTCCTTCTTCATATACTTATTTTATAAGCTTTAAAAATTTTTTTTTTTTTTTTTTTTAGTTGGAGTCTCACTCTGTCGCCCAGACTGGAGTGCAGTGGCCACTCCCAGCCACCGCAGCCTCGACCTGCTGGGCTCAGGCTATCCTTCCGCCTCAGCCTTCCAAGTAGCTGGAACTACAGGCGCGCTACCACGCCTGGCTAATTTTTGATTTATTGTAGAGATGAGGTCTCGCCAAGTTGCCCAGGCGGATCTCAAACCCGCGGGCTCAGGCAATCCACTCACCTCAGCCTCCCCAAGCGAGGGATTACAGGCTGAGCCACTGAGCCCAGCTAGCTTTTAAAATTTAACTTTTTAACTTTAATATTCTTTTCTTAAAAACAAAGACACCAGCATACACTTTATTAGCCTGAACCTACACAGGATCAGAATTATAAATATCACTGTCTTCTATCTTCACATCTTTTCCCACTGGAAGGTCTTCAGGGGCAATAACATGCATGAAGCTGTCATTTCCTATGAGAGCCATGCCTTCTTCTGGAATATCCCTGAAGGATCTGCCTGAGCCTGTTTCATAGTTATCCCTTTTTTTTTTTTTGGAGTTGAAGTCTCACTTTGTCACCTAGACTGGAGGGCAGTGGCACACTTCTGGCCACCGCAGCCTTGACCTTCTGGGCTCAGGTGATCTGCCTCAGCCTTCCAAACAGCTGGAACTACAGGCATGTGCCACCATGCCCGGCTAATATTTTGATTTATTGTAGAGATGAGGTCTCACCAAGTTGCCCAGGCTGGTCTCGAACCCATGAATTCAGGCAATCCTCTCACCTCAGCCTCCCAAAATGCTGGGATTATATGTGTGAGCCACCGTGTCTGGCCAACTTTTTTTTTTTTTAATAAGTAGGAGTACAGTCTAAAATCACCACAAAAGTTTAGTACAGTAAATATATAAGCCAGTAACACAGTCACTTATTATCATTAAGTGTTATATACTGTACATAATTGTATGTGCTATACTTTTAAACCACTGGCAGTGCAGTAGTTTTGTTTACAACATCACTGCAAACATCTGAGTAATGTGTTGTGCTACATCGCTATTGTGGTTACAGTGTCACCAGGGGATAGAAGTGTTCAGCTCCGTAATAATCTTATAGGGTCACCATCATATATGTGGTTCATCGTTGACTGAAACATTATTATGTGGCACATGATTGTATTTACATAACATTGTATTAGGGGTTCTAACTAATATAGAGGTGACTTGTATATAAGAAGATGTGCATACGTTATATGCAAATGCTATGCCAGATTTCATTAATCACAAGGCTCCTGGACCCAATTCCTGAAAGATATTGAGAGAGGACTACACAATACACAAATATAATCACTACCATCACTTACATAGTGTCAGTACATCAAACTTTATTTTGAATCTTCATTACAATCTGAAAGATAAAGCATATACGTGTGTGTGTGTGTGTGTGTGTGTGTGCGCGTGTGTATTTTTTCTATCACCATATGGAAAAGATCTAGTTGTTTCTCCATTTTTCCACTGTGAAAATTGAGCCACCAAGAGTTAAGCAATTGCCAACAATAACATAGTATATGGCAGGGCCAAGCTCTAAGCCAGGCAGAATGGCTTCAGAGTCTGTGCTCTTAATCAATAATTATTCTATATGTATATTGTCATCCTTTTACACAAAAGGAAAATAAGGTTTAGGGAGATTAAATACAAAGAGGGACCCTCCAAAATAGAATTAACTTTTGGGGGGTAGGCCCCTTGTAATACACTTGGAATTTGTTCCCCCGGATCAAATAGTCAACCAAAGTTTTTATCTGGAAGTTTTGAGAAGGTTGCATCACAATTTGTGGAAGAAATTTCCTGAGTTGCTGCAAACAAGTGACTGCTTCTTCCACCATGGCAATGCACCTGCCCCTACTGTCCTGAGTGTTCAGCAGTTTTTGACCAAAAAAAGCATGACCCCCATGCCCTACCCTCCCTATTTACCCGATCTCACCCTAAGCAGCTTTTTGTTTGTTTGTTTCCCCAGATGAGAAAAGTCCTCAAAGGAAATCATTTGGCTGATGTGGAAAAGGTGAAACAAAAAGCAGCAGAAGCATGGATGAGTTCAAAAGCTGTTCTGATATCTCAGTAGGTGTATTGCACCAAACAGAGAGTACTTTGAAAGTGACAGGTTTCAAAATGTAAGAATAAAAACGCAATTTTTAATAAATTCCAAATTTTTTGTGTCCCCCCTCATATGTTCAGAATTATATGAGTACCAAGTAGGAAAGGTAGATTTCAAACATGAAACCAACACACTTTCCATTTTCCCATATAATTATCCTTCTCTGTTGTCCCTAAAAAGACAAATAATTGTAAAGGATACAGGGAAAACTGTGACCATTTGAGAGTTGAAAAACATACCTATGAGAAGAGTTCATTTGGTCTCAGGAAACAAATAATAGGGTTTATTTAAAAGTAATAAGCAAGGACAATGTGGCCTCATTTGCTAATAGCAATGCACAGACTATAGTGATTTCAAAAAAAAAGTCTTTTTTTTTTAATATAAGGAAAATATACAATCTGATGAGTATTTTTCACACTGTAGATGGGATTATGTCTCATAATGATGGCAGGACACTCCGTAATCAGCATAAGGAAAACAAAGCTAGAATTAGAATTAATAGAAGTGATATTGAAGAAGGGATTGGGATTAAGATTCACCCATGAAACAGAGAGAGGCAGAATGACAAAATTTATCATAAATGGTAAGAAAAACATAAGTGAAATAATTATGTGAGCAAATCGCAGGCTACACAGTGATAGAACTAAGGCAACCAATATTTTCCTAATGCAAACCCCAAATCCCAGAGGCAAGATAAACTAGTGATAGAAGTTTTTTCTAATGTTTGATAATTTACTTAAGCCTAAATTATTCTAAAAGAGACTCACTTTTACTTGCTTTTCTTAAAGCATTTATATAATCAACAAACTATGTACCAGGCTTGCCTTTAAGATACTTGGAGAGAAACATACACCTTAACCACTATGGAAAAATCTGCAAAAATGTCAGAAAAAAGACATATGTTACCCCATGCTAAAATTCTAGCACGAGTTATTAGATAGCTGAATAGTTAATAATTAAACAAATTTATTGAACAAATGTTTTTGAATAATAAGTGCTGCTCAGTGGGAGTAAATTCTCTTAGCCCAGAGTTTTGACTGAAATGGTTCACACCCTGCAGAAATCTAATAATGGAACTTGTGGGCAACAGTATTCAAATAACATGGCACTGCTAGTAGCAGGGGCAGAGGTACTGGGAAGACCATGAACTTCTAGGCAGACAGTGAAGGATATTAACTGCTGAGTAACCTTGAGTAAACCTCCTAACTCCTCTGAGCCTATTTTCTCATTTTTAGTTGGGATAATGGTGGGTACTGATTAAAAATATACTACCATGTAATACATAATCATATGTCCCAGCACTAAAAATGGTCAAGTAGAAATTGGATTACACGCAAATGGTGCTTTACAGAAGGAAAATTAGATGGGAAGTCAACTAGATCCTAACTCACAGAGTCCATGAACCGTAATCATCATATTTATTTGTTTACTTTACAAACACCTATAAAATGTTAATTCTATGCCAGACTCTGTCCTGAAGTCTTTAAAAATGTTAACTCATTTACTCCTTATCAATATTTATATGTACTCCTTTTTACATTTTGATAAGTTACCATTGTGATTATAATTATGTCCATCCTGTATGCCAAAGACAAGATACTACCAACTAATTACAAATGCATTAAGTTTCTAAATTCAGGTTGTGTCAAAATAGCTTTGGAGTCTATCATAAGGATTTTGTTCAACAACCATCTTAAAACTAAAGACAAAGGTGGAATTTTTTTCCCAGTTGACATTAGACACAATATGTATACTATCAGACACCATGATAAGTAAGCCCCTGGGATAAAAGTTAGGGCATTGAATTCTCTATCAACCATTGCCTCACAAAGTGATATGATGTCTAAGTGAACAAAAGCTAATATTAATAAACAGGAACAAAGTCAATATGGTAATTTATTAATGGTCAATTTGAAAGGTACCATAGTTAACTTCATAGGTTATGGAGAAATATAGTTGAGGAATATCAATCTTCAGGGTCTCAGAGAAATGCATTATACAGTATGGCCCCAAACTTATTTTGTGACCTTAGTAAATTATCTTCAAACTTCTGTAGTCCTTCTCTTGTAAAATGAAGGTCATATGTCCAGAGAGAATCTCAGGAAAACAAAGACAGAATTAGGAAGTCTCCAAACCCCGCAGTTTACAATGACTCTCAAAGAGATTCTATGGCAAAAAAACAAACCCCAGATCTCAGGAGCTTGACACAGCCAAGATATATTTTTTTCTCTTGTCACAATGAGCAAATGGTTTTCCTCCTCTTTTTCCAACTCAGGGATCTCCTTGCTTCCATCTTGCAACTTTGTTATCTTAAAGCCTTTGTTTACTGTTTTGTAGATGACAGAGATTATTGAAAACTTACTCTGGTTTACTTAATTCCCTCAGACTGGAAAGCAAACATCCCTTGGATTAATATGCTGCTTTTGTCATGACTCCAACATCACCACAGGGGATGTTAGAAAATATTGATGAGCATATGGGATATTTAATTAGCACTAATGATGTCTTCCAGAAGAAGTGAGTATGCTCAAGATAATGTAAATAACGCATGCCAGATTCAAGACTAGGACTCAGAAATTCTAGCTCCCACTTCAATGCTTCCTCCAGATAATATGTGGGGTTAACATACTAATGTCCCCAAAGGCTTTGAAATTGGCAAAGGAACAATTCCTTCTCATTATTATAGCATTTTATTGTAGTTTCTTAAAGAAAAAGAATAAAGCTTCTTCAATCAATGCATAAATATGAACCTTTAATCACCTTTCTAGTAGGGTTACAAAATCTGCTTATATTTCAGTTTCGCATTATTCCAGAAACTCTATTCCAAAAGCTGTTGTACTATGGTTCTTGTTTGAAAAGATTTTATCGAAGTCAAAATCCAGACTCTACCTGTTTGGTATTCCATCCTCTCCAAGTGAGAGTTTTTAGAGCTAAGAATCTCCTGGTGTGAATACAAAAAACTAATGGGTTGAGCTACAAAGTATGGAGATTCCTCAGAGGTATTTGAGAAGGTTTCTTAAGATTTCTGGGCAAAATATTTTACTTTTAAGACCTTCTCTTTAAAGCCAGAATATGAAGGAATAAGTCCCATTGTGTTGCGGTGGCTGTCTGCTTCCACTCAAGCTTTCTTGGCTCCAGTGGTTCATGTTAGAAGCCAGAGAAGCAATTCAGTTTACTGGACAATTTAGTTATCCAAGATCTGGGCCATAATAAAATCTTGAGTTGATCCCATGACTTGGCCAAACCTTTGATTTTTTTTTTTTTTTTAAGAATAAAGCTTTTTACATAACTACAGCCAAGAGTAAAAGAGGACAAGAAAATGGGTAGTTGCTTTTTATTTCATCATGTGGTTATGTAGAGAAGATCTTTCTGCCTTTAAAAAACAAACAAAGCTAAACTAAACAAAAACAGTTTCCTCATCCTTTCATTAATCCAGATAGGAAAATGAGCGGGCAAGTGCGTAACTGGTGAATGCCATCAACACCTCCCATTTCCCACAAGTATCCACTACTGCATTTTCTCTTTTTTTTTTTTTTTTTAAATCATTGCAACTCTTGAAGTCAGCCTGCAGGTAGTTTGTGAGATACAACTCTGACACTCAAGTAATGTTGGTCACTACCTTCTTGTTTCTGTTCTTTCAAGACAATGGAATTCAAAGCAAGGATGTGAACCTTTCAGGTTCAAATTTGCTTTTCAATATGTGAAAAGAAATAGTTCTATCAATCTATCTTTTAATGGACATGCTGAAATCTAGAATACTCATTTTCTAAATAGACTGTTCCTATTGTTTATGCAATGTAAAAAGTACCACCAGTTACTTTTGCTAATCTGAGATAATTCTATATCAATAAAATTGGGATTTGCTGGTAATAAAAACTTGATAAAGTTCGAGTTTTGTCCTACTGTTTTATTTGCTTACTTGCATTTCTATATGACAAGACTGAGTTTAAGGTCAAAGTCTTTCTTATTAATCTTCGAACTTATCCCCAAGACCATGGGTCTTGATCAGTTTTCAGAAAATTAAACTAGAAGCTCTTGATACACTTTAACATATTAATAGGCAGTTATTGGTACATGAAGGAAATAATTTCAGTTCATTCAGAAGTAGCAGCAAAATACTGAATGAATGTGTCTGCCACATAATTAGTTTTAAGATAAATTTAAATTTTACGAGGTCAAAAAATAATTTAAAAATTACCAGCGATATAAAGCATGTATAGGCTAATCAAAATAAACTAAACTGATAAACTATCAAAGATAGAAAGAACCACGGAGAACTCATAGTTCTTTCCATTTTGTGAGCTAAGCCCAGAAGGACGAGATCTCAAAGTCACACTATGTATCCATGGTAAAATTTAAACCCAAATCTGAGTAGTCTAAATACAAAGTCAGTGCTTTCATTTTTCATTCAATTTATTTAAATAAAATGTGTAAATATTTTATTCACATGTATCCCAGGTTTCATTAATTTTAATTTATGCCACCACATAAGGTATGAATAAACAACTCTCAACAAAAATATGTGAAGAGTTTGTTGATTTATATAAATTATGGAACACAATACTTTGAGAATTTAATCTTTAAAATTATAAATATGATATATTTGTTGTGCTAGGAACAAAACTGGAAGACACTGGTTAAAAAAGTGAATATTTTTCTGAGTAGTAAATGTTCAATTCTCCTACATTTTTTAACAAATTTATTTACCAATTCAAAATTCTACAGACATATATTTAAGAACAGAATATTCACATGTTTGTTAATATCTTTATTTGATTCTGAGAATATAAAAGGCATTATGATCATGTCTTTAGCTTCATACATTTAGTTTTGTACATATGTCCTGAATTTATAATTGTAATATTTTTGGCCTAATTTTGAACAGATGGTGAAGTATTTGATGATGCTTCTGGGTAAAAATAAACAATATCTGAAGCCAGGGTTTGTGAATTTTAAAAAAGACAAATGTACATCCTCTATTACCAATAGCTCTACTTTGGGGATTGTTTATTAGTTACCTTTATTACCCAACTTAAGTTTTTAAAATAAAATTTTAGGAGGTCAAAAATGAATGAAATAAACATTTAGAAAACAAAAGAATTTACACCTGAGTTATTTCTCTAAGAACTGCAGACCACATTTTTCTTTTAAGGGTATATAAGATAGTTATAACCTTATGCTGCTCCTTCTCTCTCTGCAAATGAAAAATATTCATTATTTTAAACTAATACCCAATTATATTACACTGGCACATTAGTTTTTTTGATGATAATAAAGAGTTGCAACTAAAGTAATGATGGTCTCATTTGAATACAACCTATGATCATGTAACAGTGAATGTTTATTATAAAAGAAAATGAATTAAAGTATTTCCTGAACTCACCAGAATAGCTGCGTATTTTAAAATAAAATTTTTTTTCACAATATAGTTAAATATAGAGGGTTACATCCGTGTAATTAAATATTTCTTAGTATTGCTCTGGAAGCATATAGAGTGATTTTCCTCTTGTCATTTAAGAATACAAGAGAATAAACATTCAAAAAAATAATATGAGACAGCTCAATATATAAAAATCTTACTCTTTGCATTCTGATTATAAAATCTTCTGTAATTCGGATAGATATTAGTTCCAGTGAAGAAAACATTACAAACTTTCACACAAAATAATTATTTTCTAACTCGAGAAACACACATTTTTCATGAAAGTCACTGGCCTGCCTCAAGGTTTAATTGAAACCAAATGAAGTCTAGTAAACCTAATCAAAACCAAACAAGCCCTTGGGCTATGTGAAGGACTTACTGCTTGCAGGTTTCACCTCAAGTTACAGTTCTTGAAGATTTGGTTAGAACACTACAAAATCAAATTTTAAAATGTTGCCATGTCTTCTGAACTAGACATAAAATATTCCCCCCAAGAGTTCCATGATTAGTTAAATTACAAATGCAACCTTATTACACAGAGGGTTATACTATGACCATTAATAAAGATAAATGTTGTTGAATCAGTTCATAAAAAGTAATGAATGATAAAGAATTAACCTTCACAGATATTAAAACTTATATGATATGTCTGCACCACTCATTAAACAGAAGTTTCAGGAAGTCTCTCAAAAACGTCAATGTATAATTTGCAGAAATCATTCCACAAGAGCTGAAATCTCAAAAGTACTGAAAGGGTGGGATAGTAATCAATAAAAGCTAGGGGGAAATAAACCCCTTAGTGGTACTTGGGGGAGTACCATATCTGAAGTCAAACAGAGTCATGTGACTCTCAAATTCTTGCATTTGAGTTTTCTTACTACAAAATGAAGGTAATGATTCTAATTCTTAATATTCACTTTTCTCAGATGTAATCATGTAAAGAGTAATGGAAGTTGTGAAATCATAAAGCAGATACAAGCAAAAATATGAGCGATAAGGAACAGAAAAGTTTATCTTGTTCACTAATTAGAATTTCCTCTTTTGCACTTAAAAGCATACAAAGAACTGATAGAGAAAAGGTGACTTCAGTTTTGATAAATGCAAGTATTTTGATGTGTCTTGTTTCATGTTAAATAATATGAACATTATTACCCCTCTGAGTAATGCATGTCTTAAGTGAATACTTATTAAATGTTTCAACAGGCAAAATAGTAAGCAGTATGACCTTTTGCTGAATAGAATACAAATGTTTCATATAAAAGTGATTTAAAATATTTGGTGTTGCAATACAGAATGCATTCAAGAACCATTTTTCATTCCATGTACTTGGGCTTCTGCCAGGCCACTTTTAAAATTATGGAGTGTTAAAAAAAACCACATAGACATAAAGTAAATCAGGACTGTCCTAAGGGAAACCTTTTTTAAAAATTCTATTTAGGCAGTTAGATACTCTGGTTTTTTGTTTTGTTTTGTTTTGACAAAGAAGGATCAAATACATAGGATTGAGACATATAGCAAAGTTTATTACCAATAATTTGATGATCTTAACCAAACTTTCTGGTTAACTGAGCATATACTATGCAAGTGTTACTTTTGTTTATAATTTTAAACTGCTGGCAATCTAAATAATTTAATAATACATTTCATTATTTTGCTATATCAGTGAAATAGTACAACTCACCAATAGTTATGCTATTAGATTGATTATTTAATTTTTGAATAAAATTTAGAATATGGCCTTTAGGTAATTACCATTGTGTGCACCTTGTGGCCAAACAGATTTTCACCAGTTACGTTTCAATTTCTAACCCCTTATATACACTTCAAGTTGCTAAGCAGTCACACTAATTATGTGTTCAAACTCAATTGCATTTGTCCATAAAAAGTTATCTGCGCCAGGCTCGGTGGCTCAGCCTGTAATCCCGCGCCTTGGGAGGCTGAGGTGAGTGGATTGCCTGAGCCCACGGGTTCGAGACCCACCTGGGCAACTTGGTGAGACCTCATCTCTGCAATAAATAAAAAACTAGCCGGGTGTGGTAGCATGTGCCTTTAATTCCGGCTACTCGGAAGGCTGAGGTGGAAGGATCGCGGGAGCCCGGCAGGGCTTGGCTGCGGTGGCTGGGTGCGGCCAGGGCACTCCAGCCTGGGTGACAGCGTGAGACTCCAACTCAAAAAAAAAAAAAAAGTTATCTGCTTTTGTGGTAAGCATTGAACAAGAACAAACAGAAAATTCTCCAAATATTTTACAGGAAGCCATATATATATAACTCACAAAATGTGTTCTTTTGGGTGTCAGCAGAAAACTGACTTATTCCACACTTCATTTGATCTTAAATTAATAGATTTCAGAATCTAATGTCTGTCCTGACTCCATTATTATGAGTGGGACTAGGCCTGCCTCCTAATGTGTATGAGGACTAAGAAAAATTGTAATAAGCTGTATCCTGTTTATCACAATGACCACTTCTGCCAATGTGAAATAACAATGAAACAGCAGAGTATCAGGGATTTCTGTTTCTGCTGATGGTGGACTAGATAATTCAGATCAGTCCTCCTGCTGAGAACAACTAAATAAGATTTTAAATAATATTACAAATAAGTTTCTTTAATGTATCAAATAACTTCTAAATGCATAAAGAAATATAGGACGAGGCCCAGGAAGGGATAGGAACTCATAAAATCACTCCTAGTACTCACAGCTACTTTTGCATTGGGGCTACTTACTAACTGTTCTCAAAGAACTGACAATAGAACTACCCTTCAATCCAGCAATCCCACTACTGAGTACTACCCAAAGGGAAGGAAATAATTATATCAAAATGATACCTGCACTTGTATGTTTATCACTGTACTAGTCACAATAGCAAAGATATGGAGTCACCCTAAGTGTTCATCAGTGGATGATTGGATAAAGAAACTGTGATATATCTTCACAATGGAATACTATTCATACTAAAAAAATGAAATCATGTCTTTTGCAGCAATATGGATGGAACTGGAGATTATTATCTTAAGTAAAATAAGTCTGAAACAGAAAGCCATATACTGTATGTTCTCACTTAAGAGTGGGAGCTTAATAATGTGTAACGTAAAGATAGAGTAGGGAATAATAGACACTCAGAAGGATAGGAGGATAGATGGGGTGTTGGTGATGAAAAATTACTTCATAGGCACAATGTACCTTATTTGGGTAACGGATACACTCAAAGCCAAGACTTTCCCATTATGCAATATATCTGTGCAACAAAATTGCACCTGTGCTCCTTAGATGTATACAAGTATCAGCCTGGGCAACAAAGTGAGGCCTCATCTCTACAAAACATTTTTAAAATATCTGGGCGTGGTGACAACTGCCTATAGTCCCAGCTACTCCTGGAAGTGGAAACAGGAGGATCACTTGAGCCCAGGAGTTCGAGGCTGCAGGGAGCTATGATTACACTATTGTACTCCAGCCTGGGCAACAAAGTGAGACCCGCTCTGGGGGTAAAAAAATTTACACAAGTTTAAAAAAAAAAAAAAAAAAGAGTCAAGAAACCAAGCTGCATTTTGGCAGTCTTGCAGGAGTCAAAATACAAAATGTGATTTCCAAGACCTTCAAAGATTGATTATATTGGGTTTAGAAGCACTCCTTACATCAGGATTACAACTCCAAAGAACTACTTCCTAGGTTGGATCAAAAATAAACCAGCCAGTGTGCATACCTATCGCTCAGCTTTGCAATATAAAATCCCAGAAGATGTTGAACCTTGAAATGGGATTCAAGGCATCTAGGATTTCTAGCACCTATAGACATGTAGCAAAAGCAAACCAAAACTCTCTATGTGAAAAAATAACATACTGGGCCTCAACACTTTTCTAGAATATTTTCTCAAATATATTCAAAGATAACTAGGTGCCCAAAAGAAAGGCATCATTTACAAAACTTAACAGAAACAGACTCATAGAGACTTTACATATTGGAATTATCATACAATAATTGTAAAATAACCACAAGTAGAATTCAAAAGAAAATAAAAGCCACACTGGAAAAATATTAACAGAGTTCTTTAAAGTTACATTGCATATTTGAAAAAGAACCAAACGTGATGTATAAAACTGGAAAATATAGTAACAACAACAAAACTCAATGAATTTGAGAGTAAATTAAAATTAGACCCAATTGAAAAAACTATTTGTGAAATGGAAAATAGTTAAGAAGCCACCAAGAATGAAACTCAGAGAGACAAAAAAATGAAATTGTTGGGAAAAGGATATGATACATTTAAGGAAACACTAAAAAAAAAAATCTAGTATACATTTGGCTGAAGTCTCAAAAAGAGAGAAAATGAACAGGGCATAAACAATATTTGAAGAGATAGTGGTTGAAATTGTTCCAGAATTGAAAAAGATATCAGTCCACAAATTCAGAAACCTAAGGAAACCCAAGCAGACAAATTATAGCGAAACTCAGAAAACTACAAAGAGGAAATATTAAAGATAGAAATATATACATACTGTGTATAAAAACCTATATCTCTATCTACTTATCTATCTTTGGAGAGAAAGGAAAAAATACATAAATTACTTTTCAAAGAGTAATGGCTGACTTCTTCACTGGAAGCCATGAGACATCAGAAGGGTTTTTTCAATGTACTAAAATAAAATAAGGTCCAAGTGAGGACTACCTATCTAATGAAAAAGTCAACATAGGTTAAAGAGATATTTTCAAAGAAACAAAAACAAAGAGGCTTATATTAAAGGAAATTCTGAAAGACATATTTCAAACATAAGAAAAAGACAGTTGACTCTCAAACAACAGGGGTTGGAACTGCGGGGTCCACTCATACACAGGTTTTTTCCAAAACATACAGTTGAAACTTCTAATCCATATTCATGAGTTTTCTCCTTCCCAACCAAAGGCAGATTGAAAATACAGTATTCTCAGGATGTGAAACCTGAGGATCCAGAGTGATGGCTTCTCCTACATGCAGGTCCCACAGGCCCAACTGCAGGGATTTTGGTATCCACAGGGTTCCTGGAACAAGTCCTTTGGGAATATGGAGGAATGACTCAGAAGCTCAGAGAGGCAAGGAGAATGGAATCACAAGAAAAGACACGGAAATGTGGATAAACCTCATTAAACATTGACCCTGTAAAACAACAAATTCTGATATTTTAGTAGTTTAGAAAAAAAATTGAATTAGTTTTGGGTTCTTGCTTCCAAGATGACAAAGGAAAGAAGGAACAACAGTTGTGTGGAAAAGGCCATGGCCTTGTGTGGCTTATTTGCTATATAAACCGTCCCATGCATGCCCACGGGCAAGGCTATTAAGAAGTTTGTCATTCAATTACCATTCGATCCAGCAATTCTACGATTAAGGGTCTATCCAAAGGAAAAGTAATCGGTATATAAAAAAGATACCTGCACTCATGTGTTCATTGCAGCTTTATTCACAATAGCAAAATCATGGAACCAACCTAAGTGCCCACCAATGATTGACTAGATAAAGAAATATACATATTTAGAATATTATGTAGCCATAAAAAAAAGAATGAACTCATGTCCTTTGCAGTAACATGGATGGAACTGAAAATCATCACCCTAAGTAAACCAATTAAGAAACAAAGTCAAACACCACATGTTCTCACTTATGTATGGGAGTTAAATGGCCACAAAGATGAAAATAGAATCTGGGGACACCAATAAAGAGGGAGAAAGGGAGGAGAATTAGGGTTCAGAAATTACCTTTTAAGTACAATATTCACTCTCTGGGGAATGGGCCACCTGACACCAAATCGCCACCACTACACAATATGTCTATGTAACAAACATGCTGGGTTACCCCTTGAATCTAAAATTAAAAGAAGAAAAAAGGAAAAAAAATCATCATTCAAAACACAACAGAAGCCACAAGTGTCAGAGGCATTTTCCAAGAGAATGTCCTCAATGCCTCTGTGCTTCCCGAGATGTGAAGCCATTCACAGCAAGGGAGTCAGGAGTCGATCTCATGAAGCCCCCAAGGACAAGCACCCCACCCTGAGTTAGACCTCCAAATGCTGCCCCCACGAACTCCCCCAAAGCTCATTTAATGAGCTGAGTCCTTAAGGGCTGAAGAAAAACTATCTTCTGGGGAAAAAAATAGAAATCATACTTAACAAAATAAATAAATGATATATGTATATGGAATTAATATTCCCTTCTCATATCACATAGAACAATCATTCAGACTGATTATAAATGTAAATTTAAAAGTCAAAATAATAAATCTTCTAAAAGGTATAGTAGAAGTCAACAGGGCCTCAGAATAAGCTTCATAAATGTTACTGAAGAAGAACTAAGCATTCATTAAAAATTGACTAACTTGATTACATTAAACTTAAGTTATATTTTCGAGAAGTCATCCTTAAGAAAGTTAAAAGACAAACCTACTGAGAGTGAGAAGATATTTGTAGCTCATTTAACTAACAATGTATTTAATACAGAGACAGATCATTAAAAACAGCATTTCTGCCGGGCTCGGTGGCTCAGCCTGTAATCCCGCGCCTTTTGGAGGCTGAGGTAAGTGGATTGCCTGAGCCCGCGGGTTCGAGACCCGCCTGGGCAAGCGAGACCTCATCTCTACAATAAATCAAAAAATTAGCCGGGCGTGGGAGCGCACGCCTGCAGTTCCCGCTACTTGGAAGGCTGAGGCGGAAGGATCGCCGGAGCCCAGCGGGTCGAGGCTGTGGTGGCCGGGAGCGGCCACTGCACTCCAGTCTGGGTAACAGAGTGAGACTCCAACTCAAAAAAAAAAAAAGAAACCTCAACGATCACTGATCACAGATCACCTTAACAGATACAGCAAGAATGAAGCAGTTTGAAATATAGCGAAAATTTCCAAAGTGTGACACAGAGATGTGAAGTGAGCATATGCTATTGAAGAATTGGCACTGATAGATTTGCCCAATGCAGGGCTGCCACAAACCTCCAATTTGTAAAGCAACAACAGAAACACAGTACCTACCAAGCACAGTAAAGTGAAATGTGAAAGAGCATGGCATGCCAGCTGCACCTTCAAGTGTGAGATCATGCAAGGCTTCCGACTTAGCCTGGGGTTATTATCCACGCCCTCCCTGCCACCTTTCCAGGCACGGGGAACTCCTCGGGCTGACCGCTTGGGCTACTTAGGTTCCCGGTCAAGGATTCTCCTTTAGGGTTTTTGTATATTCCCCCGCTGAGAATCAGTGACCATTCATCCACCCCCATTCTACTGTTTCTCACTGTTTCTGTTATAAAGGGTTTAAGAATAGGTATTGGAATTTGGGGACTATTTTAATTCCGCTTTAGACAAAACCGCTGACTCCTATGAGCTTCTGATTCCTCCCTTGTTGTGGGGCTGTGTTGTTTTTTCTTTTTTTTTCTTTTGTTTAATATATATTTTTCATTTTAAAATTGTGGGGTACAGTTAAGGGTTAGGCATACAAATATGCATTGTGCAGGTACCCTTGTTGATGAGGGGTGCCCCCCCATCCGCAGACAGATATTGACTACCGTTAATCCCACCTCCCTTCCCCTCCCTACCCCCCCATAGTTTCCCTCCACTGTCAATCCTTTTCTTATAGTATTATGATAGTTGTTCAAGGTCCACTTATAAGTGAGAACATATGATACACAGATCTTTGTTTCTGTGAGAGATCACTCAGTATTATAAATTCTAATTCCATCCAGGGTGCTGCAAAATTCATGATTCTGTTCTTTTTTTGGCTGAGTAGTATGTCATTGTGTATATGTACTACATTTTTTTAAATCCACTCCTCTTTTGATGGGCTGCTGCCTTGCGTATTCTTGACATCTTCTAACTTTTCCCCTCGGGCTGCATTGCCTTTTCCTCTGTAATCTCTTAAAAGAAGAACACAC